>PYAF01000793.1:141675-186109 GCA_007407185.1 Glycine tomentella
TCCTATTCTGAGGCTTCTTGTCACAAAGTATTTTGGTAATTTGCCATCCAAGGGCACTCTGTAATTTCATCAAGCTTTCACAAAATATCAAAGGGTGTCTTGGTAATTTTTGCCTCAAGGGTACTATGGTAATTTGTCATTCACCCTTGGGGTATGATTGTAATTTTCAAAATATCCAAGGGTATTTGTGTAATTCTAGTTCAAGGGTATTTTTTTAAGTTCCACTTTAAAATATCTAACAAAAAATATCCAAGGGCATTATCCTCATTTTCACCTCAAGGGCCTTTGCGTAATTTCTGCTTCAAAGGAAGGGTAATATGGTCATTTCTCTTCAAACATTTTTGTAATATCTCTAATTAATATTTCACCCAAATAATTTAAATATAGACCAATCAAATCTCACATAACCTAACACTCACATCAACAGTTGCACAAGAATAATTCATACAATATATTTTTGCAGTTATTGAAATTTCAGGGTGTTACAATGGCTGCACCCAATTTGGTTGATCATAATCAATTTCTTCATCCAGCATAGCAACCTGATCTTCAAACATCCAACCTGCACTCATAAAGCTCTCATTGATGGGGCAGATAGGGACTCTCTCCACCCGCGACTCTCGTCCTTGCAGATGTGCTAAGCATTTTTCTCTTCTTTCCAAAGCAATCCTCTTTTTATCAGTATTTGTGGGCTTGTATCCCAAACCAAATATCCCACGATTTTCAGTGATCTCCATCAAGCTTACTGAGCCATCACCATTCCGGCCCAACCCGATTCTTGAATAATCAATATCACTTCTGCTTCTATTGTAACAAAAGATTCCCTTTTTATGTGGAAAAGGCCTGTATCAATAATTATGATTTTACGTATGGACAATTCCTCAATATCTTGTTAAATTTAAAACGGATCAGTACACCCGGTCTACGAATATATTCTAATTATCAACGAATCCCTCGAATATCTTAGCATAACTTGAGCCACCATCATGGAGGCGCTAGAAAAACTGGGTTGTATCATAGGAGACTCAACATAAGCATTGTTTACAATTTCTAGTGCCTGAAATGATGTTTCTAGTGATTCCTCTACTGCCTCAAGATAAGGAGTAGAAGATGGATGACTAACTAACATGTTCTCTTCGCTTGATACTATTACAAGCTGACCTCCCACCACAAATTTCAGTTTTTGATGCAGTGACGACGGGACCACCCCAGTAGAATGGATCCAAGGTCTACCCAACAAACAATTGTAAGCAGGTGTAATATCCATGACATGAAAAGTGATTTGAAACGTGCACGGGCCAATCTGAATTGGGAGATCAATTTCCCCTCTCACCTCACGTCAGCTGCCATCAAAAGCTCTTACCACCATAGAGCTTGGCCTCATGTATGACACGTCGAATGACAACTTGTCCAATGTCATTTTAGGCATGACATTAAGAGAAGATCCATTATCAACCAGCACCTTCGCCACCATATGATTTGCACATTTGACTGACACATGCAAAGCTTTGTGATGTTCCCTCCCTTCAATCTGTATTTCTTCATCAGTGAAAGTCAAATAATTACTTACAGTGATATTATTGATTATCCTTCCAAACTTCTCCACTGAGATGTCATGTGCTAGATGCACCTCATTTAAAATTTGCATTAACAAATTTCTATGGGGTTCAGAGTGCATGAGCAATCCCATCAAGGAGATCCTAGCTAGCATTTTGTTTAGTTGTTCAATCACCTTGAACTCACTCTGTCGTATGATCTTCAAAAATTATGCTACTTCCTTAGTAGATATTTCTCTTTTGCCAAAATTCTCCCTTTTCATTTCAGACCTCTCACTAAGCACCTTGTCATTCATCATAATACCCCTCTTCTCAACCTTCATTACATTCTCCTTTTCCTTCTCTTTACCTTTCAATTCAACTCGCGGCTCAAGAGGAGTACAAACACGCCCACTACGCATCATGCCACTGATACCGGAAATATTTGTGAGTTTAGGAGTCGACACCTCATACTCCTCATGCACGAGGGATACATCTTGCCCTCCCTCTGATACTTGTGCACCATACCTCCATGGCATTGCCTTGTTACTCTCATACGGGAATGATGATGGTGTTTTCAAAACAACAGGCTGGAAGCCTTGAGGCATATATGGGGTAGCATTTCTAGTGAAATGAATCACTAGAGGTTTAGGTACATTAGTATTGGTGTCACTTGATTGCATGAACACCTCACTCCCTTCATTCCTCTCATGACCGATTTCAATTCGGCCCTCATCCATCAAACCTTGTAGAAAATTCTTAAACATGAGACAGACTTCTACATCATGAGGTCTCTCCGGATGAAACAGACAAGATTCCTCCTCATCACCCTCGCAATCAACCATACCAGCTTTGCGCAATGCTTTCAAAATAAATCTCTTGGAAGTTGAAACATCCTCATCTCTTCTCTTCAATTCCCACGTCTTCTCATCCTCTATAGCACTAAAAGAAGAACTCCCATGATTTGCGAGTGGGTTAGCTTGCACATTGGGATTATCCTCCTGAAACTTCAACCAACCTGCATCAATTAAACTTTACACCTTATGTTTGAATGCCATGTAGTGCTCAATGGCATGCCCTGGAGCTCCACCATGATAAACACATGTCACATTAGGGTTGTATCCTTGGGGGAATAGAGGTTGAGGAATCTTTCCTGGGATTATCGCCACCATTGCATTGTTGAGTAGATATGGGAATAAGTCAACATATGATATTGGGATTGGGGTAAATTCTAAAGGTTTTCTTTCTGGGAAATTCCTTCCTTGGTTGGTGTTTTGGTTGGTATTAGGTCTTGGCGGTGCAACGAGTGAATTTGGTGGCTAGTTCAGGGGTGGCTTTTGTGGTTGATTGGGTGTTTTTAGTTGATAGGGCGGTGGATAGTGGGCAAGGTTGATATTGGCTGAGTAGTGATATTGTTGGGGAGGGTATTGGTACAGAGGATTAGAAGGAGCTTGTGGAAAGTTTGGCCATGTGGGAATGACAGTCACAACATGAGTTTCCCCCTTATTCTTCTTCCCTCCATTCATCCCCGGTCTCCTATTACTAGAATTCGTGGAAGTAGTATAATCAAATTTTCCTTTCCTCAAACCTACCTCAATTCTCTCACCAGTAAACACTAGATCTACAAAACTTGAAGGCATGTAACCTACCATCTTCTCATAATAGAACACTGACAATGTGTCCATTATCATGGTTATCATCTTCCTCTCCATCATAGGGGTAATTACTTGAGCCGCTAGATCCCTCCACCTTTGAGCATATTCCTTGAATGATTCATTATCTTTCTTGCACATGTTTTGCAGCTGCATTCTATCTGGAGCCATGTCAGACTTGTATTGATACTGTCTAATGAAGGCATCCAATAGATCCTTCTAGGAGCGGATCCGAGAGGATTCCAGATTAGTATACCAGATAATAACTACCCTAGCCAAGCTTTCCTGGAAGAAATGTATCAACAACTTTTCATCTTTTGCATATGCCCCCATCTTCCTACAGTACATCTTTAGATGGTTCCTCGGGCAAGTGATCCCTTTGTATTTATCAAAGTCTGGCACCTTAAACTTTAGAGAAATGACCTCATCGGATACCAAACACAATTCCGACATATAAGCAAAACCATAATTTCCTCCTCCTTCAATGGCCCTCCGCCTCTCCTCTATATGGTTAAATTTTTCTTTCTCAACTATAACAGGAGGCCCTCCTCCCATCATAAAATGTAAGGGTTGTGATGGTGGTCGAAACTAAGGGACCCCTGGAGCATTTGGCACAGAGACACCAGAAAACGCAAACCCTTCACTAGTATATCTTGGATAAACCCCAAAACCAGTCTGAGTGTGGTCTTGCAGAGCTGCATGCGTTTCCTCCATGACTTGATGAACACAAGCATGAGTATGATTGCGCTGGGGTTGGGGTTGTTGGTTCTCAATGAGTACGGGTGTAGAATTATTGATATTCTCATCAGGAACGTATACAGCAAAAAGTGGTGTATAATTAGGAGGCAAGCCATATGGTGGAAAAAAAGACTTGTTTTGGATCGGGACATAATGAGACCCATATGCATTTGTCACTGCCTCACCTCCTTGACCTACTACACTTGAGATTGGACAACTCTCTTGATTGGAACTGGGCAGGTGAATAGGATCCCTTACCACAACGGTACTGGCAGGAACAACGGTGGCAACATTGCATGCGTTTCCTCCATGACTTGAGGAACACGAGCATGAGTATGATTGGGCTGGGGTTGGGGTTGTTGGTTCTCAATGAGTACGGGTGTAGAATTATTGATATTCTCATCAGGAGCGTATACAGCAAAAGGTGGTGTATAATTAGGAGGCAAGCCATATGGTGGAAAAGAAGACTTGTTTTGGATCGGGACATAATGAGACCCATATGCATTTGTCGCTGCCTTACCTCCTTGACCTACTACACTTGAGACTGGACAACTCTCTTGATTGGAACTGGGCAAGTGAATAGGATCCCTTACCACAACGGTACTGGCAGGAACAACGGTGGCAGCATTGTCTTCCATCATTTTCCTCATGCTCATTATTACTTCCATCATCGTTGTCATTTGCTCTTTCATAGCCTCCATGTCAACCTTCATCTTCTCTTGTACTTGTTCTATATCACTCATTATCTTAGTCTTGCACGCGTCTGGTATGGGTGTCGTAAAGAGCAGTCTTTCTTTCTTAGCACAATGATTACTTTCTTCTTATTTCAATGAAAGAATATAATGAGCAATGCATAACAATGCCACAAAACAAAAAAACATGAATGCATGTAAAAGATAAGTTGTGAAGTATTACGAATTATATACAGAACACTCAATAGAACATATGGTCGAATTAACTCAAATCTTCATTAAAACAACATTGTTCATTACATCTTATCATAGTCAAAGTACAACTGAAAACAAAATACGGGCACATCAACAGCTCCTAATTATGGAATTCATTAACTCAACCATGTGTTGGCAATAGTCAAAGAGACTATAAACTTCATCAGGAGTGGAGTATATGTCCGCCATTGCCTTGGCTTTAGCTAGCAGCTTTGAGAGCTCTTGACTTTCATTTAGTGTGAGAGCGAACCTGTCCATCCACTTCATGCTTTCTTGGTGCAGTAACTCTATCACCTCTTTTCTTGCCTCGCTTTCGGTCTTTAAGGCCGACACCTTCGCCTATTCATCTCTCAGTGCTTGTCCATGAATAGTAGCCAGACTCATCTTTTCCTCGTACTGGTAAATGATTATCAACATATTCTTCTCTGTTATACTCAACTGCTCTTTCAAGCTTTCCTTTGACTCTCGACAATTCCTTAACTCAACTTAAGCTCATTGCTATTGCCTAGCAAAGCCTTTCGGAACCATTTTCTGCTCAACTCCTACACTTGGGCTTTCTTCATTTCTTGCTCTAATGCTTCATTTGTGGACACATTGATATCCTTCAACCTATCACATTCTTTCCTAACTCCTGTGACTACCGCCTTCAGCTTCTCTTTTGCCATTTTCGTCCTTTCCAACCCAGCATTCAAGATTTGCACCTCTTCGCTCTCCTTGGACACCTCCGTCTCCACCTCACTTGGACCCTCTGGCTTTTCAAGCCAAACAATCCCTTGCACTCTAGCTTTCAACCATTTGTGATAACTGCTTATGACACCGTTGTTTCTTCCTCTAAGCTCCTTATCTTTCCTTTCAACTGGATTCCATGCCCTACGGACCCTCTGAATCATCTTCATATTAGCTTCATTGAATCCTCATGCGATGAAAGGCATGACGACCTCCTGAGATGGTGCACCTCTCATAGGATACCCTAACTGTCTTAGGCTAACACAGGGTTATAATTAATGCAACCCCTCGTCCCTATTAAAGGTATGTTCGGAAATCCTTCAACTGAACACAGTGCTCCTGCTACCCCTTCTTTCAATCACGGGAACCAACTAATGGACGATCCTATCGCACCTGACAACAACTGTTCCCAATTTACTTTGTCTTTTCCTAAGCACATGCGATGACCTTGTAAAGGACAGACAAATCCATTTCCATGATTAATGACATGGGACACCAACCATACATAAAGAGCCGACGTACAACAGACAATCCTCGCGCTGTTGGATATAGGGGGAGCAACAAGAATGAAGCTTATGACTTGGAAGAATGTTTTGATCTTTTCACATGCCTTGAAGATTGTAATTCAAAATGAAGTTTATGAGAGGCCAATCTTTTGATCCTTGCATTGCATGCACATAATCATTTACATGCTTTAATGTTTTCATCAAAGTATCAAAGCTATTTTGAAAAGGAACTCAATGGGTAATGTTTTTGGAAAAATGTAATCTTGCTGTTTTAATCGATTACACATTAGTATAATCGATTATTTGCTTCGATTTTAAAACTGAAAAAACATTGAAGAACATTTTAATCGATTACATATCCTTTATAATCGATTACATAGTGTAATACAAAAGTTATGTGTTCCTGCATTAATCGATTGCCATAAATTGTAATCGATTAAATAAGCTATCCAGAAAAGCATTCTTCACTGCTTTAATCGATTACCATAAATTGTAATTGATTACACAAGCTGCTTCAGAAATAAAACTTCACTGCTTTAATCGATTACAGCTCAGTTTAATCGATTATTTTGTTCGTTGTTAAACCCAGAATTCAGCTTTGAACACTTTAATCGATTAAGTGACGATTTAATCGATTACATAAGTCATTTTAATCGATTATTTGGTACGTGTAATCGATTACTGTATGTTACAAAAAGCTGTTGTAAATATGAGTAAGGCTTGTCTTGAAAAAAAATCAGAATACTTCGAATTTTCTGAATACACACAAGCCTTCTCAAAGTTAGAAAGTGATTTTCTGGGTTAACTAAGTTCTTGTCCCACTCTTTAATCTTCATGGGTATTGAATGAGTTCTTGGGCAAGAGTTTCAAAGAAGTTTTGGAGAGCATGTTCTGAAATTCTTTTTCTTCAATTCAATCCTGATTGGTAAACCACATGCATTCATATTCATTGGATCACCAGGTTGTTTCTCTCCATTCTCTTTGGTTGTAAATTCGTTTTTGCAATTTTTGTTATTTGATGCTATTGTAAAGAGTTCTTTGAAGCTTGTACTAGAGTAGAGTTCTTTAGGGAAGAACAGAGTAGTGTTCTCTGGTTCTTGATCATTAGAAGTCTAATAGGATTTTAGATTTCTATTCTTTATCTAGGGTTGATAAAGATGGATAGTTGTAAAGCTTGTAAGAACTGAAATTTATAATAGTGGAACTCTAATCTAGTGTTGATTAGAATAAACTGGATGTAGCTTCTCTTGAGAAGTGAATCAGTTTATATTCTTGTGTTGGTTTTCTATTCCTTAATCTCTATTAGTTATCTTGTTCATTTGTTCTTGGTTTTATTATCATTACTCAACAAGTTTTGTTTTGAGCAATTATTTCTTGAGCTGAGTGATTTGATTGATTAGAAGCATTCTTGATTTAAAAAGTGATTAAGATCCTTAACTTTAATTTCATAAATAAATTGTAAAAGACCAAGTTTAAACCAATTCACCCCCCTCTTGATTATTATTGGTATTCCTATTGTTTTCACGCGCTACTCTTCTCACATCTCAGGTCGAACGTATCATACATATCTGCCAACACAGCAATGACCGAGCTTTCCTTGCTATGGTGATAAGCAAGAAAGGCATCAATCGCAGCAAAATCCATAAGTCCGTCTACATTCGGAAATAGTATCACCCCAAACACAAGTAGTGCTAATACATCCATGAAAGGTGTCCACTCTCCTTGGTTTGCCAAAGCTTTTGCTTTCTTCTCTAAACACTTCCTAGGTATACCCATTACTCCATTTCTACTCTGCTTCACTCGGTCTAAATCTTGCTTCGAGATCCTGACTACTCCCACTACTCTTGCCAGAAAAAAAGTATGACTTGCTTCCTCCCATTGGGCATCCTAAGATTCCCTCGAAATCTTCTATGGTTGGTGTAACGCCTCAATTTACCATCTTGTTATTATTGATTTTTAATGAAAAATCAATTTGTCAACTTGTTAAAAATTATTGAACCAAGGTTACTATTAATTAATATTCAAAAGGTTTATATGTCTGGTTCATTTATAACTAAAATATACTATAAAATACAATACAAACCGATATAGAGTCTATTACATATTACACAGAACTTAAAATATTTATTACAACAAAACATCTTCAACAAAGTCCTCCATCAAAAACAGCCTGCCAATCTTTCTTTACTGTTCATCTGCTCACCCAAATAAAATCGGGGTCATAGCAATTGTTAACCACAGACACAAAAATATAGGGTAAGTTTATGATAAACATAATTTAAGAAAATAAAATATATTCAATATGCAAATAACAACATCCTTAAAGATGCATGATTCTTTTAGACTCTTATCATGATGCATGATTCTCTTGAACTCTTATTATTTGTCAGGGTATCACAGTGTTGCAATAAGATTCTCACCCACACTCATGTGATCATCATGGGTGACGTGATTTCCCCACTGCCAAGTCACCCCCCAGCTTAGACTTCTCTTATCTGAACGCTCGAACTCAGTTCCTGCAGCTATCTGACAGACCTCCTCTTTGAGGCAACTCTTATATATACCTCCTCTCTGAGGTAACTCTTATATACACCTCCTATGTGAGGCAACTCTTATGCACATGAGACACATGAAACCGATTCACTTAATTCATAACTCTTTTCATTTTATTAACTCATTTATTTTCAACCTCAGTTCTTCAATCACTGTCTCATTTATTTTACTCAGAAATTCAATATAAATCAAGTACAGAACTCAGCTTGATACTCATGTACAGAAACTCAACATATCATTCATGTACAGATATTCATAGAAACACTCAGCAACACATGAACTTCATAGAGATTCATGGAAACACTCAACAACACATGAATTTCAAACACTTATTCAAACACAAACAACACTTAAACTATCTTTATCATAAAGCTTTCCTATATATACCTTGCAATCTCTTAGAAAGCTTGCTTATCTCTTCCTAATGGTGTTAGCTTTTACACGTGGTTCTTCAAGAAAGTGGGGTCTCTTTCTCACTTGATTCAAGCTTTGAAAAGGAAAGGTTGGAAGTGAAATGAAAGGGATGTGAGAAGGAGATGTTCACGTGAAGTATGTAGAAGGGTGGAGTTTTGAATGTGACTTCCACTTACGGCTCCCCTCTTCCCTTTATATAGAGTTTAGGAAATAATAAAATATTCAAGGACATTTCTACCCTTTCTATCTAGTTACTCTTATCTAGTTCCATCCTAACTTAGTTTCTTCTTATTCCATTCCATCCTAACTAAACTCATAATTACTCTTTTACTTTTCTACAAAAATCTTCTAAGTCATGATGACTTGCTTTACAAGTGTCCCTACATTTGTCTACTTCTTTACAAGTGTCCTTCCACTTGGCATTGTCCTTTACAAGTGTCCTACCACTTGGCATTGTCATGAATCTTCTCCATTTCTCTACCTATTTCACGTGAAGCATCAAGAAATAAGAGAAGATTTTCTTCTCTTCATGCCATCTTGTACATATGTCTTTCAAGGTTATGATGGTTTCTTATCCCTTCATCAATGGTGGCTTACAAGTGGCTAGATATTTCTTAAGCCTCCATGATTGTATCTTATCATTTTAATTTATGAAGCTTAAGAAATTTTTCTATTTATCATGTTTTCATTTTCTTAAAGAAAAGAAAATTATGTGGTTTTCCTTGTATCCACATGTCACCTTTTATGAAGAAGAAGAATTTAATTTAAAGATAGCTTCACCCATGGCATTTATTGAAAAAAAGTAAAATTCAATTCGAATTCATCTTCACACATGGCCTTTTATAGGAAGAAGTAAAGTTCAATTTGAACTCTTCTACCTAAAGGATAATATTAAATAATAGAACTCTAGAGTTTTCCAGAAACTGACTTCAATTACAGTATAAATTGCTCACAAGCAGTCTATACAGAGTGCTACACAGACCTTACATACAAGACTGCTCTTATCTTAATTCTGATTAGTCTGTTCCACTTCTGACCATCAAAATTACTAAATTATTTCTTTGAATAAGTCTATACATCCTACAATTAAAAGAAAATTCCCCAGATTATACTTATCATTTTTCTATACTTTTCTGCTCCCTAAATTTTCCTGAATAAAATTTCAAAGTTATCACCATATAAAATTCATAGAAATTCTATTCTGAAGGCTTCTGTCACAAAGTATTTTGGTAATTTGCCATCCAAGGCCACTCTGTAATTTCAAGTTTTCACAAAATATCAAAGGGTGTCTTGGTAATTTTTGCCTCAAGGGTACTATGGTAATTTGTCATTCACCCCTTGGGTATGATTGTAATTTTCTAAAATATCCAAGGGTATTTTTGTAATTTCTACCTTAAAATATCTTACCAAAATATCTAAGGGCATTTTTGTAATTTCTATTTTAAAGGAAGGGTAATATGGTCATTTCTCCTCAAACATTTTTTTTGTAATGTCTCTAATTAATATTTCACCCAAATAATTTAAATATAGACCATCAAATCTCTCATAACCTAATACTCACATCAATAGCTATGCAAGAATAATTCATATAATAGTTTTTACCATAGGTTTTGAAATTTCAGGGTGTTATAGTCGGTGCCAACTGAAAGTCTTAAAAAGTGAAACATCTGAGCAGTTGGTCATAGTGTTGGGTGAAAGCAGTAATGGCCTCGACCGACACTCCTATCATTGCCAGATCCCAGGTCTTTCCATACACCTTGCTAAAAGACTGATGTTGAACTCGATCCATCCGTTTCCCCAACTATCGCAAGCTAGCTACTTCCATACTTTTGACCTTGACTTGATAAAACCTTTTCTTAAAAGACCGCGCTTGATTCGACCCCATGTTCCCGGGAATGAAAATTTTGATCGTCAATACTTCAACAACCTATCATAGAGAAAATATGATGAATGAGTAGGGAATACTTACGCTATGCATGATAGATGTATTTATGAGATTGATGCAAGATGCTCAAAAGACCACCCCTTCTTGCCATCAAACGCATTGGGTACCATGTTCATGTGATCTTCGATCATTTATGGATATGACCATGATACCCAACGCACGTAACCAAGAACACGGTGTAAGCTTTCGCGCTTCATTGTGACTTTTAGCAACAGAGAGGAGAATGCATGGGTGAACATGGCATGCAAATGATGATGGAAGAATGTATATGATTGTCAGAAAAAGAAATATGCTAACCAAATATGTATGAAAATGCAATGACTTATGCGATGCATGAATGTGAAAAATGATGAATGCAGAAATGATGTCCATTATGATGCTATAAAGAGACGCATGATGTGATTAAGGAAACAAAGTGAGGTGAGTATGCTCCGTGTCCTTAATTTAGGAACCTAGCAGAAGGGTCTAAAACTTCACTATTCAGTGACAAATTCCAAGGGTAGTTTTATGTAATCTCACCGGTCTCTAGAGATATCATCCTCTTATGTAATGACAATGCGACGATAGGGACTACCAGCGGCAATGCATCAAAAAAAGTCATGCGTCATTGTCATCAAGCGAGTTGGAGACCCAGCATGACCACAAATCGACCTCCACTCCCCATGGCTCACACAGACCTGAGTATAGGACCCAATATCTCAAGTGTGTGCAAAAAGTGTAGGTGTCGTGTGTGAACAGAGCAGCCTAAGAATTACCCAACCCCACCTGCAAAAACAACCAGAAAATTTCCAGGCATATACAACAAGTATATCACATGTCGTCTACCCTAGAATTCAATATCTCCATTTATTTCTAACTACAACGGAGTAACAACATAGCAAAGGATATATACAAGCATGAGCGAGACAAAAAATAAAAACGAAATCGAAGCAAAACCACGAAAAGAACGGTAGCGGAGTGAAACAACAACAAACATGAGCAAACCGGAAAAAATGGAAAATAAATAAAGAAAAAGTCATGATAAAATTGCACACTCGATCAAATGGCTTAACTCTCTAACCGATCCCCAGTGGAGTCGCCATCTGTCTAACGTGTCTAGCCACGACGGGGACAGTGATGAAAAAAGAAAATAAAGATGTCTTCCTGAAAAGGAAAACTTGAGGGGAGTCGCCACCAACGTTTATTTAAGGAAAATGTCGGAAAAACCAAAAGATAAGGCATGGTCTACGATTTTAGAGAAAAAAGAGTTCGGGAGTCATTTACGCAAGGGGAGGTGTTAGCACCCCACGCGTTCGTAACGAAGACGACAACCTTTAATCGAATGTGTTAAAAATAAAATGACTTTTTAATTATTTGTCTTTCCTTAAGAACATAACTTATGCTTGGTTTATTTTTGTTTATTTAGAAAAGAAAATCAATTTTTTATTTTAGAAAAGAGAGGATTTTATATTTTTTTGTTTTTGTTTTTTAGGTCGACAAGGGGTTTGTCCTCGCTCCTACGTATCCCCAAGTGCAATGAGAAAATCAGACTTACGTAGTTCTTTTTAGAAAAGAGCTTATGTGTTGAGTTGATTTTATCTTTTTTTGAAAGATTTATTTTAATTGTGTGAAAAAGAATCGTTAAGGCTTTGGACCTTGAAACGACGTTGAATTTTAAGAAAAAAGCGGAGAGAATCGCTTAAGGCATTGGACCTTGAAGCAATCTCGAGTAATATATAATTTTTTGAAAAAAAGGAGAATTGAGTGATCCTTTATTTGAGTATTTTTAGCTTTTTTTTAAGAAAATATTTTGGATTTGCGGTAAATTCTATGAAATCAAGCAAGTCGGGGACCCAACATGATATTCACAAAATCTATCAACGTGTTTTTGAAACACTACCAATCGAGTCGGAGACCTAGCATGAAGTGTAAGAAATGTAAGCCTGTACTAAAGAAAATTAAAGTTGAATTGCAGAAATAAATGAATAATTGGCATAGCAATATATAATCAAATAAATAAAATGGAAATAGAAAGGGATAAAATAGAAGTGGGGGTACACTTAGTAATTAAGGGTGCATACAGGAAGAAAGGGGGTGCAGGCCCAACACTTAGTAAATGAATATGTGGGTGTGAATAGCATTACGTGTTATGTTTCAAAGTGGGCCAGGCCCAACACCTAAGGGGTGTGTAGTTATGAAATTAGAGGTGTGATTAACATTTCATTGTTGTTTCAAAATGGGCCAGGCCAGCAGATAAGATGGTGTACTTACTAATTAAGGGTATGCAAAAATCATTATGTTTTTAATTTTAAGATGGTCAAGGCCCAACAGATAAGATGGTGTACTTATTAATGAATGGTGTATAAAAAGCATTTTGTTTTTGGTTTTAAAATGGGACTGGCCGAATAGATAAGATGGTGTACTTATTACTAAAGGGGTGAAAAAATTAATTTGTTTTTAATTTTAAAATGGTGCAGCTCAGCAGATAAGATGGTGTACTTATTAAATATGGGGTGCAAAAAGTAATTTTTTTAAAGGGTTGGAACCGGGTCAGAGCGACCCGGCCCAACCTGTGGTTTCGCTGCTAGGCACAGCAGCCACAACTAGCTGCGTGAAAAATGGGGGAAGCCACCACCAAGGGTGGCAAGGCCGTTTGACACCACCAAGCACGAGGCCCGGTAGCGCGAGGGCAGCCTTAGGTGGTGACATGGTGGTGCTCAGTGGTGGCCGTGGTGGTGGCTGCTATGGTAGCTGGAAAGACAAGCTTAATAAATACAAGAACTATGAGAAGAGAAAGGAAGAGAAAGGAAGGGGGGAGGGACAGAGAAAGAGAAGAAAAAGGAAGAGAAACGGAGAATGAAGGATCACTTGAGAGACCCCCACCGATTCCCCTGACGTGAAGACTTGGTGCCTCCGGATTGGTTCCTCCTTGCTCTCTGGGATTCGTGCCTCCACTCTCTTCAGCCAATTAATTCCCCCTCTCTTCTGTTGCCTCTTTTTTGCTTTTATTTGTTGTCATTTTTAACTTAATGGGCCTTGTGACCCTTTTTCTCTTTCTTTTTACTAATTTTTTTAATTGTTATCTTTTTTGATTTTCTTTATTTTCTTTGTACCCAGACATAATTAGAGTATGATAGATATCATGTCTTGTACTTCAGCAGGAAAAGTCACTTCTTTCATCATAGCAGGCCTGCAACAATAGAGTGCGTCTTTTGATGAGGTTCAGCATCTTCTAGACTGTGGGCTTCTTTTATTCTTCATAGGACTTTGACAGATCCTAGGATAATTTTTTTAACATAAAAGAATATCAGATATAGAGTATTAAATGAAGGTCTTAAATGCACTACTTAAATGGTATATCAGATCATTTTATGAGTGCATCCTCTGAAAATTTTAGACGCACCGAGACAGATCATGATCTGATAGCATATTAGACACATCTTTTATCATTTGTATTTATTTACATCTAATGAAAATAATTAGGAGTCTTGATTTGTCTTTAAACATAAATGTCTTTTGACTTAACACCTCTCATATTTGGATTCTAATACTCTCACCCATAAAGACAAGATCATGAAATAAATTCTACTTCCATTTTGTGAGAATTGCCTCATTGAACATAACAATATCGTTCACCCCCAAACCACCATGATTCTTTGGTGTGCAAATTATTTTCCAACTCACCTATGAAATGTTCTCTCTTTCATCCTCACACCTACAGAAGAATTTTCTTTGGAACCTACTCAAAATCCTAGTAGGCCTATCAACGTGAGGCCAAACTTGGTGGGCCAACTGAATCACCATGGGTCCGGATTGGGCTAAAAAACCAAGAGTTTCATAATAATGGTCAAAACTCAACCTAACTCACTTAACCCATGGGTTAGATAGGTTTAAGTCTGGTTGGCCCACCTAACCTACTTAACCCACTAAAAATATAATAATATTATTTAGTTATTTTTACAATAATAATATTATTTACTTAAGGATTAAGATAACTACAATTTCATTTTGGCATTTTGGAATTTGAATGATTGAATTTGGAATTAAATGTTCTACTTCTTTAGTAATTAGTAATTTCAATTACGTATGTTTGCTTGACAATTTTATATTTTTTAATTTTAAGACTTTAATGTTGTTGAACTATGACTAATGTTTGGATGATTGAATTTTATTTTAAGACTATGGTTTGTTAAGACTTTTGAATGATATTTATGTATTTGAGACATTTGAATGATTACTTTAATGATGATATTATATATAGATGCTTAAATGGTTATTTTATTTTAGACATTTGTCATTTTGCCCATTGTGTTTCAATCATTTGAATGTTTTTGATGAAAAAATGTCATTTTTTTTAAAAGAAGACAATTTTTTTAAAAGTTTTTTTGTTACTTTATTTTTAACAATTTGGTGAGCCAACCCACAGAACCCACCAACCCATGGTGGGCTGGGCCAGGTTAGTATTTTTGTGACTTACTTGAAGGTGAGCCGGATTGACTCGGCCTGTTTATTTGTTAACCCATGGTGGACCAACCCATGAGGGTTTGGCTGACCTGATTTGACAAACCTAAATCCTAGTTACACCTAGTGGAACATTAAAATAAAGATAAGCAGAAGAGAGATAAGGAAGTAACTATCGAATTGATTAAGCGAATCCTCATGGCAAAAGATAGGTGCTTGTGCTTCTATGATGCAAGCCTCTTTTTGAACTTTGCTATGATTGGATCCCACATCTCCTTCTTTCTTGGATTATCCCCAATAGGGATACCCAAGTAAACAAATAGGAACGAAAAAATTCTACAATTCAAACATGTGGCATATCTGTCCAACACCACCCTCTTCAACCACCAACCTCCAAACCTACTCTTGTGGAAATCACAAAAAGTAAAAGAGAATTCACATTGTAAGGTTTTATGGTATTTAAAATTATTATTACTATTATTTTTGTTGTTAAGTATTGTGACTAGTGCTCTGGTGTTAGGAATTAGTAGGAATAAGATGGTAAACTAGTAAAAAAAATTATTTAGGCCCAACATGGGACTAAATGCAGCCAAACTATTAATCATCCACCTAAGTCTTAAGAGAAAGGAAGGGAAAGATGAGGGTCATAGGTTTTAGTCGTCATGAGAAAGAGATGATAAAAATAAAAAAAAACATTAAAGAGGAAGAGCAAGAAGAGCGCAAGATCGTCATAAAACACATCCTTGGAGGGAAGGGGAGTGAGTTCTCTCTTCCTTTTTCTGATTTCTTTTGATGAGTAATGGATTTGTTCTCAAACCTTTAGATTTTACTTTTAATTCTTGGAAGAGTTGTGAATACCCCCAAAATATTGAGTGTTTTCTATCATTGAATGGATAATTATATGTTTAATTAGTTGAATTGTATGACATGGTTAATTAAATGAGCTACTACACACTTTTTATGTTTTCCCATTTTTTAGTGACAAATAAGGATTTTCTATGATTAGAACTATATAAGTGATGTTGGATTAATTATTTAGAAGTATTAGATGTTCAAAATAAACCAAGAACCATATCAGGGTGAACTTTAGAAACCTAGGAACTCATTTTGAGAGATTGTGGATGTTTGGGGGTTGTTGGAGACCCCTAAACTTGGGAAATCACGCAACTACACAATTTTGCAGTCCCAATGCCATGAACATGTAGCATTTTGGCATGGTCATGAAATTCCTCTTGGAACCCTAGCTCCTCTATTAAAGAGTGACACAAATGTGTAACTCACTAAGGACATCAAAACATGCTTTTCGAGATCCTGATGTCTTGTGCATTCTGGATTGATCCTTGAGTGTTCCGACTTGGCATATCTAGCATTTTTGTTAATTCAAAAGACATTTGTATCTTAAGACAAATCATGACCCTTAATTATTTTGATTAGATGCAAATAAATACAAAGGTTAAAAGTTATGCCTTATGCGATACCAGACTATGCTTCATGATCCTGTGTCTGAATTTTCAGACGGAAGCATGCTTAAGTCATGATCTGATACAAACATTAAAGATAACATTTAAGATTTCATTCAATACTATATGTATGAGATTCATTTTGCATGAACATTGTTACAAGATATTTCCTTGAATCTGTTGAATCCTTTGACGAATAAATGAAGTTCAAGTTCTATGAGTTGCCAAACAACCTCAAAAGACACACTTTGTTGTGACAGACCTGCTCTAACTCAAAGGAGGTGGTCTTCTGTTGTAATACTTAACACGAAAGCTAACCAGAGTGGTTTTCCAACATGAAGAAGGGACGTGCTCCAACTGCCACCAACTTCAGACGAGCTCAAGTGAAAATATGTATCTGTTTAGAGACAACATACACTTGAAAATGAATGCCTATAAATACCAAAACCTTTGAAGAAATGGGACACAAACCTATGCCTTATGTATATTTTCTTGTAAAGTTCATAGCACTGAACACAGTTAAAATATCTTGAGAGAAATGACTAAGTTCTTAGCTTGTATATTTGTCTGTTAGATGATTAAGAACTAGTCAATGAGCAAACCAACAACAAATCTTTTGATTTGTATTAAAGCCAATTGTGACTTGGTAGGACAAATAATATTGCAGAGCCAGAAGTGACAATGATTAATACTTGTAACTTTGTGAAATCAGTAGAACTTGGTTGTTAACCAAGAACTAGAAGTAATCTCAGTGGTTGAAGCAAATTGGTATAAATTTTTTCGTAAATTTATTTTGTATACCTTGTACTTTAAACCAGTGTTATAAAAATCGGTCCGGACCGGTTGGACCGGGCTAGTTCCCCTTTCGAACTGGATATGAAGTTGACCTAGGTTGACCTGGGTTGGACCGATCAAACCCGGTCGGGTTCCCAGTTGGATAGGTCTGACCGATCGATTTTTTAATTTTTAAAAATATTTTTTAAAAAAAAATTAGATTTTGGAGTATGGATAGATTTTTCCTACTCAAATAATGTTAGTTATATACTTATATATAATATATACGTATATAATTTTGAATTTTTAATATATATATCGGGTCAAACCGGGCCAATTACTGATCCACCGGTTGGACCACTGACCCACTGACTCACTACCTCGACCAGATCAATGACCGAACCAGGTTTCATAACTATGCTTTAAGCTGACCTAGGGTTTGAATTTGATTTTTTTAAAAACACAAACTATTTTTCAAAATCTATTTTCATCATCTGAACTTGTTATTGCAAAAATATGTTATTTATTTTACAAAGTTATTTTTTCATACGATAACATTTTTTTTCACGTAAAAGGTTTAGAAAAATTATAAAATCATAATTCAATTCTCCTTCTTGTGATACTTTACAATTTCTTTAATCTAAATGACGAATATGATCTACCCATAGCATATCTATTATGTGATTAACTCTAATTGTGAATGTAAAATTATATTGTGCCATGTGATTGCATTGTGAATGAGGGAATGTGTTTATGATTAATATTGTGATTGAATGCATGATGCCTATGAATATATGTAAATCCAATATGCCATGGTATGCATGTGTGTAGCAAAATGGTAGGAGAAACCTATTCTCCATGGGTCTAATATTATTTGTGAACCATGTGCATACTATTATGCATATATGTTTTGAAGTATGTTTATGAACCCAACTATGGAAGTTATGAATGAGTTGGCATATGACTCTAACCTTGGGGTGTAACGATTTGGAATCTTCTTTAAGCTTATGCTAATCGCATGAGCTGGAGTATTATTGTGATGCCATAATATCCTGATGTGCCATTGATGATGTCATCTTGGTGAGAGTGATACTGTTAGATTGCACACAATATGACAATTCGTCGACTACATGAACTCTTAGGCTACTTCACAAAGTATTTATGAAAATAGTATCACATGGATACGAGTTTATAAGTTTAATGTGCATCACATTGCATGTGCGCAGAATGTTTGAAGTGGATGTAGTGTGTTTTTGTGACATAAATTGTTTATAAATATATGTTATCTCTTTATGTTTTCTTAATGTTTTTAAATGTATTGTGAAATGTATCTCACTCCTCATTTATTTGTCCTTGGATTGAATTTCACCATTACAGACGAGTCTCTATAGGATCATAATGATGATGCTAGAGGAGAGGCTTAAACCTCAGTTTTATTAATAGCTTTATGATTATGTATGCTGTGAGACTATGTAAAATTGGGGCATGGGTTTTTAATCTTTAGTCTATGTTTCAGTTTATAATTATTTTCTTTGTTTGATTTAACATGATTTTTTATGGCCTTTGGAGTGGCAATAGTAATTTAGTTTTGGATTATGTTATTTATTGATTTGTTTAACTTAAATGTTTATGAAATATGACATGATACATTCTTTTACAGCAAGAAAAACATTAAAAAATTATATATCCTTTTATTTAATTTTGTGACGAACATATTTTAAGTATATGATAATTATTTACGTCTTGGAGTACAAGGGTGTTACAAAAACTAGTGGAGGTGCTCAAGAATAGGGGGTTCGAGTTGACATATAAGGCGACAATGGTGAATGGGTTGTGCATGGAAGTTGCAACTACTCCATAACATTGTGATAACGGAAAGCATATGAATCCAATCTCTTCTTCGATTATACATATGTTGACAATGAAAAGGAACATTAGGGCACAATGTTGGTGTTGGCGATAAAGTGGTGCTCATCAATGGTGCATTATAGGGAGGGATTTGTTGGAGATGGAGGAGTAGTAAGGGGAAGTGATTTCACTTGAAGTAGAAGAGGCAGATCCATATCTCAATCGTGAAGTCAATCATGCAAAATGAGTTAAGGACGAAGCTACACGTGCAACAACATAAAGGTGTGTGGGGAAGGATTGACATCGAAGGAAAATGCCTTATGAGAGCACAGAGGACAAACTCTAAGACAACGATGTATGTATAAAAAGTATTGCTTCATGTCTCTCTTCATATACAACCCTTATTTTGTTTTCATAAAGTAAATTCTATAAAGCGTTGGCACTTCCAAAAAATAGTTTCTAGAAAGTGTTATTAACACTTACGAAAAGTTAGGCATGACAACTTGATCCACATCCGTGGGCACCCGCCCGAACCCGCCCTGTTGTCAACGGGGAAAAACCGAGTTGACCGGTTTCGGGTTCGGGTTCGGCTTTTCCCCCCACCCCACCCCCACCCCTGCCATACTATATTTAATTATTTACAAAAGTACCCTTATATATATAAAAGAATAAAATCTGAAACCCTAACTTCCCAATTTCATTTGAGATTTATTTTCTAGTAATGAACACTACATCTAATGTTGAAATTTTATTCTAAATACATACATTTGAAACTTGGCATCATCGATATTTTAGCTATGATTGTTGTTTTTTAATTAAATTTTTAACAGTAATTTTATAAGTGCATTTCAGGGGTTAGGGTGGGACGGGAAAAACCAACCCTCGTTGGGGGCGGGGTTGAGGCAAATTTTTGGTCCCCCGTCGATTTTCGAGAGTGGGGCGGGGGAGGATCTAGGGTGTGGGGGCGGGGGCGGGGGCGGTATACACAAAAACCGCCCCCGACCACCCCCGTTGTCATGCCTACGAAAAATAGATTTAAAATTGAACACTTTCCAGAATTTAGTTCCTGGAAAGAGATAATTTTGAGTATAAAAAAAACTAAAAATACATCAAAGATGTACATTTAACAATTGCCCCACATCTTTTATCCTAACCTAAGTTCAACCCAAGTCACGTAATATTTGGATAATTTTGAGTATAAAAAAACTAAATACATAAAAAAATGTACATTTAGCAATTGCCCCACATCTTTTTATCCTAACCTAAGTCCAACCCAAGTCACGTAATATTTGGAAAGAGATAATTTTGAGTATAAATAAACTAAAAATACATAAAAAAAATGTACATTTAGCAATTGCCCCAAATCTTTTTATCCTAACCTAAGTCCAGCCCAAGTCACGTAATATTTGGTTCGTCAAATATTTTGGATCCACCCAACTTTCCGTTGGTTATTTCAACTTTATCTTTGCTGCAACTGGAAAAGGTCTTCCGATGTTTATCCATTAATTTATAACGTGTTTTTGGATTTTCATTCATACAACTCAAATGTGAATTATAAAAATAAAAAAAAAATTACTTATTTTTTATATATCTTCGCGTAAAAATTTAATTAAATATAGATCATAAATACTAATCCAAACATACAGATTATTATCGACAGTCTCTCCAAATCAATCTTGTTCACTGAAAAAAAAATTCTTAATCCTAAAGGTGATTGATTTGATTCCATTCAAATTAATTGTCATCACCAAAATTAATACAATTGCATTACACACTTAAACGCTAAATCAGCACCAAATATAGTACTAAACCCGGAATCATAAGACGGCATTGACCTAGTTCTTAATAAACTGTCATTTTAATTACTAAAAGAATGAGTTCACATTTTGTCACAAAAGACAAACGGCATCATTTTAGTTTCTTAAATAAAAAGATAAATCCACTCAGATAAAAAAAAAGGACAAAATAAGGTGTGGGGCATACTCTTATTTAACCATGAGCATCTAGAAATTTTGTCATGTTCAGATGTATGGAATTGGAGAGAAAGAAAATAAGTATACCTTTTACTTTTAGTAAGTATTTCTTTCATTTTTTTTTAAAAAAAAAACGAATAAAATGAAGTAATAATATAACATTCCTCTCAATTTTTATTTATAAACATTTTATAATTATCACAATTTAACAATAAAAATTGACCGAACTATTCACTCTTGTTTTAAACTCCTCCATCCAAATAGTTTTAGGTGTTAACCCAAAATTTGATTCCAAATAATTAAATATAAAAATCATTGATCCAATCACTTCAGCAGTCCAATATAATATAACAGTATGTTATGAAAAAAAAAAATGTCCAAGCAAAGCACCGAATACATAAATGACTTGCAATAGTCAAAGGGTTCACGTGACAATGAAGAAGAAATTTCACATCCATTTGAATTCTTTATAGACAAAGAAGAATCAAAGAATCATTTTTGGCCAAAACAAATCCTGACAATATCAAGCTATTGTTTTCAATACAAAAACAATTAACACTGAACCAAAAAAAAAAAATACTATAAAGAGAGAGGAGGAACATTACACTAGAAGCAAACAAACATATAATTCCAAAGAATATAAACTAATAATTTTTCCTCTCCCCAAACTTTTAAATTGTACGTACATGTCCCTGTATTTTTCAAATCCTATACACATTTGTATGACAAACTAGTTCATCTGAAGGAATTCGTTACATAAAACAAAAATTACAAAAGAACTCAGCCTTTAGAAACAAAATTTAGGGGGTAGTTACAAATTACAATAACAAACTAAACCACCCATTATTTTCTACTTCTCCAAGTCCTATCTAGCTTGTATAATTCATATGAACAAATTTATTGAGTAGTTTCAACTTTCAAGGAAATTATATCTTTTGTTTCACTAAACATAAACGTTTGAACCTTTACATAACTAGAAAAATTGCTCTGTATGGTTTGTTCCTTTCCCTATCCTTTTGTGGAAGGAACAAAAATAGTGTATATTGCATTTAGTTCTGCTTTCAGCTAAACTCATTCAATATAAGTGATTTGTGGTTTACCTATGTTTGCTTCTGCTGATGCTGATTCTGATACTGTTTCAACAGAAGCTCAGCATATAGAATCTCATTCCATGCATCAGGAACACCAGGGAGGCACCAGTGGCTGGAATCTTGGTACCTCAATGGTGATTTTCTCTCTTCTGGTGATAGGTTTTGCTTCCTATATATGGAGGGATGACCATCTTTTCTGAAATCTGTCATTTTAGTGACATTTAGGTAGGTGACATGGGTTTTCATGTTCTTCAAAACCTTTTCCAATACCCTCATCTTAGGGGGGTATTCCCTCAAGTACTTCTCATTCTTGATAGGCACAGTTTCACTGTCACATTGTCCACCAGAATTCCATTGGCCCCCACTGCAGTATGATACAATTAGAAACAAATGTTTATGTGTCAGTCTTCTAGTTCTATGGTAATAATGTGCTTAAGGGAAATTCCATGTCAAAATGAATGGTACTGAAAATGAATCCTTAAGTAATGCGAGACAAAGATTAGCACAATAGTCACCAATCCATTTATAGAGTGTTAGATCATCCAAAATCATGTTGAGATATCAGTTAACGTGATTTTAGGAAAACGATCATATGTTCCATCCCATGTTAACTACTTGATTCTAAGTCTAAATTTGATTTTTTGAATTGAAGAACTTATGTAACTTTTGCACTAGATAGAAAATTTTACTGAGTTTTACTACTATCTTTGCTTTTAAGATAAAAGCATTCAAATATAAATTACTTTACTTCAAAATCAATTTTGAAAAATCAATCTCATTTAAAATCAATTTTGTAAATGTTCACCCAAGCACGTTTACTGTACCTGAAATGTGAAGCAGAATAGCCTCTGAAGAAGACTATAGACTTAGATGGATTTATGTTGGCATCGATCCATCTACTCCAAGTTGTTATAGCCCTTCGAAATGCCTCCAAAACATTCAGCTCATCATAGACATGGCTACCCTCTTGGTAATAGTCCTTCCTAGAATTTTATTTGGACTAGTTAGTTAACAAGGTCTTGACTTGTAATCTTAGAAAACAAAATATAAATAAGAAGGTTGAGAAATAAAAGCCACAACTGCAATCACATCTAAGAGTTTGTAATGCATTTTGCCATTTACCCTTTAGAAGTCTTATCATGAGTCCACCAGTGACCAGTGTTGAAGATGATTATATCTGCATTTTTATATTGAACTGAAGATTTACGAACTAAATCAAGACGAAGTGTTTCTTTCTTTGTTCCATTCTTGACTTGAACTTCCCATTCCTGAACTAAGAATGGAGATACGAAAAGCTCCGCTGAGAAGTTATAATCCTAGCAAGCAATTAATACTATTATTAAGCAAACAACATGAAAAGAAAAAAAATTGAACACTACAACATAGAAGAATTTGGTATTTACTTTGAATATGAATGAATAAGAGGCTTCCCCTCTGAAATGGACTCTTCCATTTGCTTCATAGACTTTGCTTTTGTCTTTCACAGCGTTTCTCAGGATGCAAATTAGAGATTCCCACATATTCCTATTGATGGAATCACCAACAAAAATAAGCCTCTTGCCTCTCAACATATCCAGCATTCGATGTCCATCCAACCTGTTAGCAATTACATGAACAAATATTATAGAAAATCAACCAACTAGGATCCAAAAAACAAGAGAATGCAGCAATTAAAGCAAGGTACTAGAGAAACATTCCCAAAGCAACTTTGAACATCATCAAAGTAAAACACCAACATGAATCTTACAAAACAAATATTGTCAATTTGAACAAATCACAAGCACTCATCAAATGGAAAACCTTAAAAATTAAAGGATAAAACTCAAGTGCAATTCTTAAGGTATTTTTTGTATTGTTATCTAATCGTAATTGAAACTTGGACACTAATATTGACCTTAAATGCCTAACTTCATTAAGCATATAATTGAGGTGAAACTTTTAATTCAACCAAATTAAAATTGGACAAAACTTAGTTGCAGTTTCTTAATCAAGATTAGAGTTTCACCTCAGTAATCTGCATAATAAAGATTTGCATTAAATGTCAAGGTAGATTACTGTAATAAAACCCTATTCTAATTCCAAAACAATACCTAAAGCACGAACCAACAAGTTCTAGAACAACAGAAATTCACCAAATTCTCATACCTTGGGAGGTTGCATCCCTTTGGCTTCCACTTATATTTCTGAAAGTCTTTATCAGGCCTTCCATTTTGGATACAATTGAACTGTTCATCGACAATATTGCAAGAACCAGGTTCATAGAGGGGATAGGAATCATCCTTAACCCATTCCCCATCAAAAATATCACACTTGATCAAAGACTCCATCATCTCATCCTTCACTCTCGAAGCCGTGTAATTACTATGCACAACATCCTTCTCTGTGCTCCCTCCATTCACCAAAGAACTCAAATTCTTATTTGAACCTACCCCTGAAACCTTGGGTGCAGCAGCAGGAACAACACCATTAGAAGATTGATTTGTCTTCTTCACAGCTTTAGCCTCATCAGAAACTCGGGTATGATTGTTGTTACCACTTGATGGTTCCTTATTCACAACATGATCAATTGGTATCTTTCTTGTAAGTGGTGGAGGAGTAGTTTGAGTTTGGTTTTCAAGAGGGGCGGTTTTGAATGTCTTTTTACTTGTTTGAGGGGATTGAGAAGTGCTATGGCTAGATCTAGCGGTGTTGGTGTTAAAGGTAGAACTTGAGGAATTTGAAGATGGAGTGGTGGAGTTGTGGAAGAAGAAAGAGAAAATGGAAGAGAGTTGGGACTTGTATGAACTAGCGGAGGAAGTGGTGGGGGCAGTGGAGGAGAATATGTTGGTGAAGAAGGGAGAGGAGGTGTTTGGAGAGGGGCAAAAGGCAAGGAAAACAGTGAAAGCAACAAAGTTGAAGGTAAAAGCATATGCAAAAGTGAGTGTTTTTCTGGTTTTGAAAATGGGGAAGAGGGTCTTGAGGTTTGATTTGAGGGTGCCACCTATGGGAATGTACTTAGTGGAATCAGCCATGACATGAGGGTGAAACTGAAAGGGTAGGTTTTGTTGAGTTTTTCGAGTCCTTATTTTGGAGAAGGGTTGAAGGAATGAGAGAGAGAGAGAGAGAGAGAGAGAGAACATGTGGACTTATACGATGTGGGAAACATGGGTTTTTCGACTTACAAAGTGTGAAATGAAGAATGAGGTAGTGGTGTTGTAACTGTTTGGGTTTGGCCAGTGGTAACTCGAAAAGACAACAGAGGAAAGAAAGATTTCTTACGGATTCCTGAAATAGTGGGTGCCGACGAATTTGGCTGCCTTCATGATTATATGATTTATGGTATGTTTGAGAGTAAGTTTATGTAGAAGTATTTTTGAAAAAAGAAAGAAAAAAATGAAATTAAATTTTTTATAAGGTAAAATGAGTTTTTTATTAATTAATTTAGAGTAAATTACATTTGTATCTCTTGTATTTTGTTCAAATTTCATTCATTACTTTTCCCTTTTTGCACATTACTTTTACCCCTTGTGTTAACACTGTTAATTAACGTCAATTAAAATATGTGAGCAGATAAAATTGTCTTTACATTTTAATTGTAAAATTCAAATTATCCCCTCCCAATTAGTTTCAGAATTTAGGATTCATATTTCATTTCTCTTCATCATTTACTGTTCATCTTCCTCTTGTTGGCGAGTTCTTCTTGAGCGTTTAAGGGATGCGAGTTCTTCTTTCTCTTATGACATTCGTTCAATTCCTCTTCATCGTTAGCGAGTTATTCACCGTTCCTGTTCAAGTTCACGAATTCTTCATTGTTCCTCTTTCCGTTCACGAGTTCTCTACTATTCCTCTTCCATGTGACCAACATTAAAAGTCATGTGGCCAGCATGTGCCAAATAGATATAAAATTTCATTAAAAGTCATGTGACTAGCGTGTGCCTAATTTCTGTTAGATTATTAAACGGTGTTAGGAAGGAGGGGTCTAGGTGTAATATGTGAACTAAACAATTAAGGGTTTTTTGTAGGGTGCAAAAAGGGAGAGGTATCGGGTGAAATTTGAGCAAAATACAAAGGGTGCGAGTGTAATTTACTCATTAATTTATAGATGTTATCCCATCCTTTAGAGAAACTATATTGATGAGTTTCTAAAAATTAGTTAATGAAAAATTTATTTTTATTTATAAAAAAACTTCTCTCATTTTTTCTTATTTTTTTCTTTTAGAAGTATTTTTAGAGAAACTGTCATATTATCTTTTAGATAAGCTATTTTGGTGAATTTTTAAAAATGAGCTAATAGAGAGTTTATTTTTATTTATAGAAAAATTTATCTCATTTTTTTCTTCTTATTTTCTTCTTTTAAAAATACTTTTAAAGAAACTTAGCCAAAAAAATATCTACAAGTCAAACTTTATGAATGGAACTCTGGTGGGAGTGTTTCACATATATATACGATTGAGAGTAAAATTAGTTTAAGGCTTTATGTTTGGTTATTTTTTTGAGACTAAAATTTTGTTTTGAAATTTTAATTTTTTCTTTTAAAAATAATAAGATTTTGGATATTTTTGTAAATTTAAATCTAAATATACATTCATTTTTATTGGATATGGATTTTAAAAAAATTGATATAAAAAGTTTTGTAATTTTTAAAAGATTATAGGTTTAAATATGCTTCTAGTGTTTGTAATATATTGCCTTTTTTCTCTTATAAAATTA
The DNA here is from genome assembly GCA_007407185.1 of Glycine tomentella. Classification (NCBI taxonomy): domain Eukaryota; kingdom Viridiplantae; phylum Streptophyta; class Magnoliopsida; order Fabales; family Fabaceae; genus Glycine; species Glycine tomentella. The sequence goes on from PYAF01000793.1 coordinate 168,967, forward strand.
GTTTTTCAAAATAATCCTTGTATTATTTTTATTATTTTGGTCTTTTTTATTTTTTGTTTTCTTTGTAATATTTTTGTTTTTTTTTTACCCTTAATTATAATACGTACTTCATTCACTTTTAACTTTTTCCTTTATATATTTAAAAGATTTAAAATGATCACATGGATTTTAGCAAACATTAAAAGTTGTACGATTTGTGGTGTGCGTGTGCATGGATAGGATATTTAAAAAACCGAATCAATTTGAACTGAACGAGTTTAACCAGTACAAATTTTAATTTAAATAGGTGATCCACTTTACCAAATCGATTTTGAATTGAACTGGGTTATACAATCTGATTTTGAACCATTTTTTAAATTGAACAAGTTCTAATCTAATTAACAGTCAAACTTATTTTGAACCAGTTTTAAAATCCAAACCGGTTTCATAAACCATTTTTTAAACCAATTTTAAAAAATTGAGAATTCAGTTATATTTTTAGTTAAATATATATTTTTAAATTTGTTATTTAATTATTTAACTATTAAACTAATTAATTTTATATTCTAAAAAATTATAACACGGATATGGGTATTGGGTATGCGTATAATTTGATACTCATTTCCATCTCATTTCCACTAATTAAAAGTTCAAATAATACATATATCTATATATCATATCTAATCAAAGCAAGTATTTCTCGCTAAAGTCAGAACGGGTTGAAAGCGATATACTTTCTATAAAAGATTATTTGCCATGCCTAAATATATTTCTCGTTATATATCAATAAAGGTGTTATTAGATCAACAATTGCATAATATTAAGATTACAGGGAAGGGAAGCATGCTACGTACTCTTCATTAATTATGTTGTATAGCATGATTCTTTAGCAACATAGTGTCAACACCCAATTTTGGGTTTAGCAATTTTAATTTTATATCATTTTAATTAAATTTACTTTAACTTTTGTTTACAAATAATGGAACTGAAAAAAAGGATTGTGATACAAAAAAAAAAGGGAAAAAAAGAAAAAGGAGCAAACAAGAGAAAAGCAAAACCATAGAAGGACAAACAAATAAAGTAAAATAAAAAAATCATGGATAAATTTTACCATATATGTATTACATATTTATATTTTCATTCCATATCAAAATCATTAACGAAAATCTAATAAAATATGTATACTAACATACGATTTTCACCCATATGACAAAATCATAGATTTTGTTTTTACTAGGTATGCTGAAGTGCATATTACTAGACCTTTGTATATGAAGTATTAATTAGGTAAAACTTTTTCTATAATGTACACAAAAATGTCTTCATAAGAATGGTTTGAAAAGCAACAAAAATGGCAATAAAAATGAAAAATGGTGACTTAATCAATGCAATTGTGTTTTTAAAAAAGACAAAGTACATTTAGAAGAAGAAAAAAACACAATAATACAAATATTCTTACAATAGAATCAATTTACAATACAATTCTTGTAAAGTAGATCGATGTTGTCTTTAAGCGTTTATCAAGTACAGAAAAAATGTCAAATATTCAAAAGTTTTTATATGTTTTAGGACGATGTTTAGGACGGACCAGTATCTTAAGTGGTTCATCATATATCATTTTTAAAATTTAGATTAATTTATATATTGTCTGGGGTCCACAAAATACACGTGACAACTTATGTGGTGCTCCAACTCACACGTTGACTCTCCATGTCAGTCTTGACACAGGAGCATGGATGTCTCCCCCTCAGCAGCCAGGCTGTTAGGCCAACAAGTTATCTTTAATGCCCCTATATTTGAATATTATTGATAATGTTGCAACCTCCTTAGGTACTTAATTATCTATAAACCATTGTGTTATTTACAAGCTACAGATTTTTTATAAGGTACACATTATCTATAAGCCTAATTATCTATAACCTGCAATTATATATTAATCATTATCTACAGACTAATAATTATCTGTAAGGGTTGTTACACCACTGTAACAACCTCGACATACAAGGACCTGAGACTCCCCCTCACTCAATAAGTACCAGGTTCCATGTCACCTTTTGATATACTCATTATCCACTAACTCACGTACTTACTTGAGCGTCAAAGTCCTTTGTTTTGTAGGTCCCTCCTCCTGTCCTCCTAACAAAGAGAACCATCGACCGACGTACGAGATCTGGAGCCTATCTTGGCCACGTACACCCTAACGTGAGCTATTTCCAGATTTTGGTAAGTACATTGACACCCACCTTGGGACCACAGTAAAACGTAATCTATGACCTCGCTATTTCACTAGTGGTCAGTATGCGGTCTAGCCTCAAACGCGGTACTCCTCTCGAAAACTCAATTCCTCCCATGACAAACATGCTAGAAACAAATACCTTCCAACAAATCCAGACCCGCATAGCGGAGAAGGAGTGACGTCACGAGGAGGAACTCCAAAAGCTGAAGGCTGACCACGATCAGCTGAAAGCTCGAGTGAGATGCCCCCAAGGCAGCGAACACTTAACTCGTACAAAAAACAAGCGTACTTAAGGGGAATCACACCCCCGACACACCGTCAACACTCAATACGACCTTATCACACGTACACCATCTAGAAGGGCGAATAACTCGTTGACATCCTTTTGTCGACCACATCATGGAAGTCGACTTACCCCTAGGTTTGAAATAACTCAACTTAGAGCAGTACGACGACACCACTGACCTAGATGAACATCTGTATGATTTTCTCACCCAGGCAAACCTCTACACCAATAACGACGTCCTGTGTCGTGTCTTCCCAACGTCCCTTAAAGGGGGCAACATTGACATGGTATGGGGGGTTCCCTAACGGTCCATTGATAGCTTTGACAAGTATAATGAACCAGGGTCTGGCGCGAGTCGCGCCATTGTGGCGCGAGTAGCGCCACGGGTCTGAGAGTTGGCGCGAGTAGCGCCGTACTGGCGCGGTTAGCGCCAGTATTGCTTAAGAAGGCCAATTCTCTTTGGAGGTTGGCACGGATTGCTCCAGAGTGGCGCCAGTCGCGCCAGATGCACTGGAGGTTGGCACGGATCGCGCCAGAGTGGCGCTAGTCGCGCGGGACCTCTGACAGGACCACTATAAAAAAGGGGCATTTCGAGTTTTTGGCCCCAAAAAGCTTCTTCTTCTTCCTCCAGCGACCCACCTCCATTGTTGGAGCTCCAAACTTCATTTCTTCACCTTAGTTCACCAAATCACTTCCTTTAAACACCAATCTTATTGGAAAACACTTAGTGAGCTTGAATCCTTCATCAATTCTCCTTGAAAACCCCCAAATCAAAGAATCTCTTTCTCAAGGGAAGTTCTTAGAACTCGAGTTCGGCGAGGAACGGCGGCGATTCGTGGATACCCGTGCTTAGGGGAGTCGTCCTTGGGCCTTCCTTGTCGTCATTGAGGTAAGAAACTCGAGATTCACTGCTTGATTTATGAGTTGGGGTTTTGGGTGAATAATGACCCACTTGTGATAGAGCTAGTTTTAGCCTTGGGTCCTTTAGAAACATGTGTTTAGAATGTTGTGGGGATGAAGGATTAGCTCTCAAATGTTAGTTTGGTGAATTTTGATTCTTGGCTCTATTTAATACATGTATGGTTGTATGCTGAGTTGCTTGGCTATGTTATGACATGCAAGAGCCTTGGTAGGTGGTTTTGATGTGCCTGAGAGGCCATGTGAACGGTGCCTTGTGTGTGTGATATGGACCGTTCAAGCCCTATGTGAATTCTGAGGAATTGGGTTGTGGGGAGCTTTGAGCTCTTTGTGTCAGCTTTTACCGATGTCTTGTGAAGACACTAGTGCTTTGGCTAGGCCAAGCTAGACCACTGAGGGTCTATATGTGGTATATAATTGGTTGAACTCTGATAAACCTTAAGTTAGATGACTTAGTGGTTTTGGGAAGGACCGAGGTTCCTTTCATTGAGACGGTTGAAAACCGTGATATAAGCTTGAGCTTGTATAATTGCTTGGTGTTTGATATGTGTTTATGTGCCTTGTATAGGGCGTGACACCAAGAGTGTTAGTGGCATAGGCCACGAAGCAGGGAAATAACTGCAGAGCTCGGCTTTGCCAGGTAAGTTCTTGGTCCCTTGGGGATATTTCCCACTTGCTGTGTTCCACCATACTCCTAGGGAGTGATGGTCGCATTCATGATGCATGCATTGATGGTTGTTGCATTACTCATAATGATATGTATGCTTGTATCTATGCTTGTACGTGTATGATATCTGTTGATAGATCTTCTGACCAGTTAGATAGATATGGACCTCCCTAGGAGTAGAGCGCACCTCCTAGTTTGGTTTGCTCATGGTTGATGAGATCCCAGGGTAATGATGATCCCTTAAGACCAAGAGATAGGTGTGTCCCGTTGCGGTTGATTGCCTATTCTCGGAGGTACCATATACGTGCGTCCATGCGTAAGGGGTAGCTCCCGATGGGATGGCACGGGTGTGAATTCCGGTTTCACACTGAGGTTTGGTGTTGATTGGATCCACCTTACATTAGAGCTAGATGACTTGCTTGTATTATTATGAGGGTCGGGAGGCCAGTATGTTTGTGATGCCTGATGACATGTGTCATGGAAAGTGAGTCAGGGTGGAGGAGATGCCTCCAAGGACCCTAAGCTTACTGAGATGTTTATCTCACCCCGTGTGGGGCTTATGTGATTTCAGGTGACTCTTCTGGCAGAGAGGAGCGGTCTCAGGGCGGGAGGCCCAATAGAGATAGGATCTGCTACGCCGTGTGGCAGCAGGGAGAGCTGGGAGGCTCAGTTTTGTTTGTGGTGTTTTGTACCCTATAGAGGGAAGATGTGTGGTGCACACATGTATTCTTTTGTTATGTATATGTCATGTATGCCCTCGTGTGAGGAAGGATCTTAGAGATCGAAAGCACTCGGATGCTTATTATTTTATATAGACACTTCGAGTGTCAGACGATGTATATGTACATAACCAGCTTATGTTACGTAATGATGCTTCCTCCTGTTTATATCTGTTGAGATATTCGTGTACATCTGCCTACGGTTATGTTTATGTGATCTGGATCAGCAGGGGCTTGTGTTGTTTTGAGACGAGATGTTTATATTCCATACATAATGTAATCAAGAAATATGGTTTTCGATTATGCTTCCGCAAGGGTTTTAATTATTGTAATTAAGCGCTAATCTGATATAATCATAATAATAATACACCGGGTGCACACGGGGTATTACAACAAGTAAGAAGGAATCACCAAGACCAACCCCCACAAATTGGACAAAAGACACAAGCCGGTTAAGCGCCAGCGTCTCTGAATGGGACCAAGGTATGAGCACTACACACCACTATCATGGAGGAGACCTTCAACATGAAGGTACCCGTAAAACTACCTCCACCACTTCCTCCTAGGCCGGGTTCAGACATTCCAAATACTGTAGATACCATCGTAGTAGCGGTCACAACACAGAAGATTGTTGGGCCCTAAAAGATAAAATCAAAGAACTCATACTGGCTGAGTATTTATCCCGGTTTGTGAAAAGACCCGATAATCACCCAGCAGGAACCAAACTCGGGGGACACCAAGAGGATCAACCCAGGAATCTGAGGTGTGATCAACACCATCTCTGGCAGATTTTCCTACGGAGGGTTGTCCAATCAGTCTCAAAAGTGACACCTCTAGGTTATTCGGGACATCGATATCAACTACGTCAAGACTCCACACCATGAAGTCTCCTTCCCATTACTTTCATCGATAAAGATTTTAAAGGCATCAATCTTGTCAACCAGGATGATCCCATGGTGGTCTCTATCGTGATCGCCAATTTCATGGTGTCCAAGGTCCTTATTGACCAAGGCAGCTCCATAGACATCCTGTACTGGAGAACATTCCAGAGGCTTGAAGTCTCAACAGACATGATCCATCCTCACTCTGGACCTCTCCTTGGCTTTGCAGGGGAGAGGGTAGAGACCAAAGGCTACGTAGACCTCATGACCACCTTCGGTCAAGGCCATATCTCTAGGAGCTTCACGATCAGGTATTTAATTGTCAATGCAGATACCTCTTACTTTGCTTTGATTGGCAGGAAAACACTAAATGAGCTTGGAGCCATCATCTCCATGCCTTACCTCAAAATGAAGTTTCCTACTTTGACGGGAGAGATATTGACTGTCAAGGCAAACCAAAAAGAATCCCAACAATGCTATGCAGAGAGCATAAAAGTGGCACCGTATCATCCCATCAAGGAGCCCAACAGACATCACCCACAGTGGGTGGTACCAGCTAGGTCATGAACGTGGATGAAGGGTCTCCAATACAAACCATAATCGTTTACAAAGTAAGTCAAGATGGTGTATTTGACGTGGATTCGCGTGATGACACCATCGACAAGGGCCCAAAAAGTCGATTGAAGAACTTATCAAGTTGCAGCTCAAACCCAAACCAGGCAGTGCACACAACTTAACAAGAACCTCAATAAACATGAGCACAAACGCATAACTGACGTCCTCCACACAAAAAATACCTGTTCACTGGAAATCATCTGACATGCCAAACATCCACCCAAGTATCATATTCCATAAGCTGCTCATCTGCCCTCAGGCCAAGCCAGTATCACAGAAGAAGAGGAAAATGGAAGATGAACGATGCTAGGCGGTCAGAGAAGAAGTGGCAAGCTGCTCAAAGCTAAGTTCATCAGGGAAGTCAAGTACTCCACCTGGCTCGCCAATGTCGTTATGGTAAAAAGAATCCAATGTCAAATGGTGAATGTGCACTGATTACACCTACCTTAACAAGGCGTGTCCCAAAGATGAGTACCTTTTACCTAGCATCAACTGACTAGACAATGGTATATTCGGGTTCCAAGTGCTTAGCTTTCTAGATGCATATTTTAGGTATAACAAGATCAGAATGCATGCCCAAGGCGAAGAGAAAACAACATTCAACACTGAAGATGTCAATCTCTACTACAGGGTAATGCCCTTTGGCCTCAAAAATGCAGGTGTCACATACCAACGACTAATGGATCGGGTCTTCAAACACCAGATCGGACGACATGTTGAGGTATATGTTGATGACATGGTTGTCAAATCTCAAAGAATAACCCAACACATGGTAGACCTAGATGATGTTTTCAGAGAGATTTACAAATACAACATACGCCTCAACCCTAAAAAATGCACTTTTAGGGTCGGGGAGGTAAATTTCTAAGCTTCATGATCACACACCGAGGAATAGAAGCCAATCCTGATAAGTGCACAACAATAATGGGTATGCATAACCCTACAAGCGTTCAAGAAGTCCAAAAGTTGGATGGCAGGCTGGCATCTCTATCCAAGTTCCTCCCAAAGCTCGCCGAAAAAGCGAAACCTCTTTACAAGCTGCTAAGAAAAACCAAGCCCTTCCTATGGGATGAAGCCTGCAAGCAAGCTTTCTTGGCTTTCAAGAAAACTATTGCCACATCGCCTATCCTGAGTCTACCTAGACTAGAAGCGTTATTGCTTCTTTATCTTTCTGTAGCTGACGAAGCCGTCAGCTTAGCCCTCGTTCAAGAGGAAGGGAAATATTAGCTTCCCATCTACTTCACCAGCTGCATCCTCCCCGATGCTGAGAAGAGATATCAGATGATAGAGAAGTTAGCATTGGCACTTGTCACCTAAGCCCGACACCTCCAACCATATTTTCAAAGTCACCAAATGGTAGTTAAAACAAACTACCCCATCAAACAGGTGCTACGAAAGCCTGAATTGGCAAGGAGGATGGTGGCATGGTCCAAAGAACTATAAGAGTTACACCTCTAGTACAAACCTCGTGGCCCCATGAAAATACAGTTCATGGTATATTTCCTAGCAGAATTTGCTAGCAAGGACCAAACCACCCCAGACTGGTGGAACCTCTACATGGACAGAGTGTCCAACGTGAAAGAAAGTGGAGTAAGCATCAATCCTTGAAGGGGCTGGCAATGTCACTCTAGAACAAGCTCTCAATCTCAACTTCAAAGCCTCAAATACGAGGCACTCATAAAAGGCCTCAAGCTTGCAAAAGTTGTTAGAGCTAAAAAATTGAGATGATACACTGACTCACAGCTTGTCCAAGGATAGGTCACTAACAAATATCAGACTAAGGAGACCATACTCCTCCAGTACTATCACACTGCAAAAATGCTCATTGACAACTTTGTGTGTTTAGAAATGTACCACATACCTAGGGAAAACAACACTAGAGAAGTCTTGTTCTCCAAGCTGGCCAACACCAAAAAAGACCGGGCATCTCAAGATTGTTATCCAAGAAACGCTCCAAACTCCTACCGTTGACACCTAAGAAGTCATGGTAGGAGAAGAGGAGGAGCCAAACTGGATGACCTCTACAAGAATTTCCTGATTCAGGGGGCACTACCATCAAATGAGATTAAAGCCCGATGCTAAAAAGGAATGGCATCTACTACGTCATCCTTGATGGCGAGTTGTTCAAAAGAGGGTTAAAAAGTACCCCTACTCAAGTGCTTGGACAACCAACAGACAATATATATCATGCGTGAACTCCATGAAGAGATCTGTAGCCTTCATATACAGGGACACTCCTTTGCAACCAAGGTGGTGCATGCAGGGTACTATTGGCCGACACTCAAGGCCGACACCTTCGATTTCACTTGGAGGTGCAGAGGAGGCCAAGAGTTTTTTGATATCCCATGCACCCTTCTTGACAACCTCCACAGTCTAAGCTCCCCTTGACCTTTCTCCATGTGGGGATTGGACATTCTGGGGTCATTACCAAAAGCCCTAGGAGCAGTCAAATTGCTGCTAGTCGCCATAGACTACTTCACCAAATGGATTGAGGTAAGACCATTATCATGGACTCCTTTACGCCATTGTAACCGACAACGTTTTTCAGTTCAATGCTCAAACATATGAAGATTTCCTGACAAGGCTAGGCGTCAAGCACCTCATGACTTTTGTCGAACATCCCTATACCAACGGTCAGGTGGAGGTAGCAAATAGAGTTATCCTCAAAGCCCTATGCACAAGACTCGACAAGTCTAAGGGTCTATGGATGGAAGAACTCCCTAGTATACTTTGGGCTTATCATTGTTTACCCCAGACAGCTACTAACAAGACTCTTTTCCGACTCACTTATGGCACAGATGCCATGATCCCCATTGAAGTCAGGGAACCATCAATAAGGAGGATGTTGTTCCAAGAGCAACACAAAGGGTTGAACTAGAGACAAAGGACGAAGTCCAGGAAATGACGAGAATAAAAGAAGAGGCCACCAAGCTCTGCACAACAAGAAGATACAACACCAAGGTTCAACCTTAAACCATCCAACTTGGCGACCTCATATGGTGAGTTTGAGGTGAAGCTCAAAAGGATCCCCGAACAGGAAAGCTTGGAACCAACTGGGAAGCCCCATTCAGGGTCGTCACAAGCCTAGACAATGGAGCTTACAGGCTACAAGAACCAGATGGTAAAACAATTCCAAAAACATGGAACACTACCCATCTAAAGTTCGATTTCAGTTGACCTGTTGCAAGATCGGATGATGTACTCTTTTTCCTACTCAAGTCTTTCATTTTAGAAAAAATCAGGGTTTTGGCTTGAAAGGTTTTAACGAGGCACATTCGGGGAATAAAAAGGAATTTGTACTCAATTGCTACATTGAATAAAACATATCTCCCTTTGAATTTTATTTACTTATGTCAACTCTACAAATATTTGCAAAACCCAAGGTATTCCCTTGGTGAACTTAGACAAAACCCAGTACGAACGTGTTCCTGGTCACATCTTCAGAAGGCTCATGAAACCCAAGGTCCGCCCTTGGTAAGCCCCTCCATTCTCGAGTCTTGTCTTCGTGAAAATCTAAGGTATGCAAGGACCACCCTTAACAGGCTCTTCTATTATTCCTAAACTTTATTTTTGTAGGGATAGAAGTTTGCAGGAACACAACAAAACCCAGGATGAGCAGTTCCCTTGTCCAAAGGCTCATAAAACCCAAGGTCCGCCCTTCTTGAGTCTAAGCAAAACCCAGGACATACACGCGTTATTGGTCGATTTTCCAAAGGCTTATAAAACCAAAGGTCTACCCTTGGTGAGTCTCGGTCTCCAAAGATTCACAAAACCCAAGGTGTCCTTGGTGAACCTCACCAAAACGCAGGGTGGACACACATCGCTAGTCGATTCTCCAAAGGCTCATAAAACCCAAGGTCCGCCATTCGTGAACCTTTCCAAAACCCAGAACGGATCACGTCGTTGGTACATTCTCCAAAGGCTCATAAAACCCAAGGTGTACCCTTGGTGAGTCTTGGTCTCCAAAGGTTCGCAAAACCTAAGGTCCACCCTTGGTGAACCTCGCAAAACCAAGGACGAACACATGTCCCTGGTCAATTCTACAAAGGCTCATAAACCTGCCAAGTACATCATAATTAGTTGAAAATGAATTTGGTATATATACAACTTGCGTAAGTGGTTGAATTTGTTGGTAGCATAACTTTGATAAAAAAAAGGTAGGACCATAACTTTGATCAAAAAAAGGTATGGCTTCAAAATGACATCATTTGTTGCTAGACATAATATTTTCAGTTATGAACTTAAAGAAAACAACTGACAGACTTTATGCAAAATTAATGTTCTGTTATTAAACTTCCCGCTTGTTTAGCTTTTCTCTTTCAATTTACCCAAGTAATATCTTCATTTCTCTCTATTTTGTCCTGCATCTTTTATTCACTTCTGTTTATGTCAATGCTCACTTTTGTTGGATATAGGGGGAGCAACAAGAAGAATGAAGCTTTTGACTTAGAAGAATGTTTTGAGCTTTTCACATGCCTTGAAGATTGAAATCCAAAATGAAGTGTATGAGAAGTCAATCTGTTGATCCTTGCATTTTGCATGCATATAATCATTTACATGCTTAAGTGTTTTCATCAAAGAATCAAAGCTATTTCGAAAAAGAACTAAATGGATAATGTTTTTGGAAAAATGTAATTTCACTGTTTTAATCGATTACATAGAAGATTAATCGATTATTTAGTTAATGTTTAAAACTGGAAAAACTTTGATAAACATTTTAATCGATTACACCAGGGATTAATCGATTATTTGGTTCGTGTTTAAAACTGGAAAAGCTTTAATGAATATATTAATCGATTACCAAACATTTGTAATCGATTACATAGTGTAAATCAAAAGTAATACATTGCTGCTTTAATCGATTACCATTTACAGTAATCAATTACACAAGCTATCTTGAGAATCATATTTTCACTAATTTAATCTATTACCATTATTCGTAATCGATTACATAGGCTATTTCAAAAAGCTTGCTTCACTGCCTTAATCGATTATGATATTCGTAATCGATTCCACATGTTGTCTCTAAAACAAAACTTTTCTGATTTAATCAATTACAGCTCAGGTTAATCGATTATCTTGTTCGTTGTGAAACCCAGAATGGACCCTTGAACACTTTAATCGATTACTTAATGCGTTTTAATCAATTATTTGATGCGTGTAATCGATTGCAGGTTGTTACAAAAATCTGTTATAAATAGAAGGAAGGTTTGGCTTGAAATATAACTTGAACACTTTGAATTTTCTGAATATACACAGCCTTCTAAGAGTTAGAAAGTGATTTTCTAAGTTTACTTACTTCTTGTCCCACACTTTAATCTTCATGGGTATTGAATGATTTCTTAGGCAAGAGATTTCAAAAGAGTAATGGAGAGCATGTTCTGAAATTTTGTTTCTGTAATTCAACCTTGATTGGTAACTCATATGCATTCATATTCATTGGATCATCAGGTTATTTCTCTCCAAAATATTTGAGTATAATTTCGTTTTTGTAATTTCTGTTATTTGATGCTATTGTAAAGAGTTCTTTGAAGCTTGTTCTAGAGTAGTGTTCTTTAGGGAAGAACAGAGTAGTGTTCTCTTGTTCTTAATCATTAGGAGTCTAATAAGGTTTTAGATTTCTATTCTTTATCTAGGGTTGATAAAGAGAGATTTTTGTAAAGCTTGTAAGAACTGAATTTTATAATAATGGAACTCTAATCTAGTGTTGATTAGAAGAAACTGGATGTAGCTTCTCTTGAGAAGTGAACCAGTATAAATTGCTTGTGTTGATTTTCTTTATCACTATCTCTTCAAGTAATCTTGTTCATTTGTTCTTGGTGTTATTATCATTACTCAACAAGTTCTGTTTTGAGCTATTGATTTCTTGTGCTTAGTAATTTGATTGATTAAAAGCATTCTTCGTTTAAAAGTGATTAAGATCCTTTGACCCTGATTTTATAAATAATTTTAAAAGACCAAGTTTAAACAAATTCACCCGCCTCTTGGTTATTGTGTGTGAAAAAATTGCTATATAATATTAACAAAAGATAAGCAACAACAACCAAAGATTGTATGTGAAAAAATCCAATCGTATAAGATAATACCAAATCGACGGAATCAACTTTAAAGTTCTCATATGAAAAGTCGTCTCCAAAGTGTCATAAATTCAAAAGTAAAATAAGAAATAAAGAAACATACCCAACAATGTAATTTTGATATTTGATCAAACACATAATTTGCAACCAATAAATCAGTCTAGAACAAAATCAAATAAATATTTAAAAAAAATTTCAATTATCATCTATTCTTATAAAGATCCATTTAGTATATTTTTCTATAAATACTTTAATCGATAGGCCATATCAAATAAACCTTTTTAACAAATTTAGTCCATATTCACAATATTAGAGGAATTTTGATGAAAGAGAAAAAAACAAAGAAATTAATTAGGCCAAAACAAAATCAACCAAGAAAATAGAAACTTAGAAAATTGTTCACCTTTGTTGCTACATATCACTATAAATCATGAAAAAATTATGAAGAAGTTGTAGTCACAGTGGCTGGCAAAGGCATCTTCAGCGAGGGTTGTGATGTTGAATGATTAATAGAGAAATATAAAGATATTTCATTGGTTTATTTTTAGAAGAGAGAGAAAATAAATTGAGTGAATGAAGAAGGTAAGAGAAGAGAGAAAAATGGTGAGAAGACAGAGAACATCAGAGAAGAGGAACGTTTCAGAGTTGAGAAAAAAGAGAAGATGATAAGGAAGATATTTGAACACACATAACTCTTTAAAAAGGTAGTTAAGACAACATATCATCTAGACTGGGAAAGTGATAAGTGCTATATCTTAGTAAAATTCGGGTTACATTTAAGGCACTTGTGTTTTGACTAAGAATAACTATCAAAATTTGCCCTAATCTAGTTAGTTTATATTGAGCACTTAGCATTTATGTTTCTCGAAGATTCATCCAAAACTTTCTTTTTTATTTTGCTAGCGTTCATGAATTCCGGAGCTTCCGTAACTTTAAAGCAAGCAAAAATGACTAATAGAAGCAAATCTGGGAGGTGCAGCAAGCAATCCAGCCCAAAAGATCATTCTGGATGCACGTTTAACTCGCCCAGGCGAGTGAAGCTAGGCCAAATTGGTCGCCTGCGCGAGCTACTTCTGCAAGTGGGCCTCCAATTTGGCAAGTTGCAACTGCAAGTGGGCCTTAACTTGCCCAGGCGAGTGAAACATGCACAAATTGGTCGCCTGGGCGAGTGAACTCGTACAGAACAACCTCTATAAATAGCCATGCACTCCCTAAGGCATTTCTCACCTCTTGCAAAGCCAAATTCTCTATTCTCCCTTTCTTAAGCTTGTTTCTAAGCTGCCTTTTTCTTTTATCTTTGTTTAGTGGAGAGTTTATGTTAGTAAGAGAGGGAAAATTAGTGTGGAAACTCTGCTGAAACGGAAAGCGGTGATGAATTCTTTCACCTATTTTTCTAAGGAGGTTCTGCCCATGCTTGGCTAGCTTCTCTCAAAGGATTGGATGTAATCTTCTTACCCTTATAGTATTTCTTTTGATATTTATTTATGCATAAGTCTTTCTATTTATTATTGGTAAATTTATTCCGTACTTAACGCTTGAATCTACTTGATCAATAGTTTCATGAATTAAGGTTTTTAAGTTTAACTGGGAAGTACTCTTAAAACTTGAATTGGATAAATTTACTCTTTACGTTACGTTGCTAGAAATAGAGCATAATGTTTAGATTGCAAATAAGCACGCGAATATAATCGTAAAGCTGGGATATTTATTTCATATGCGAGGGATCGATATTTGATAAATATTCTTAGGATTCTCAAACGCGAGGGATCGATTTGGGGTGATTTTATGTGTGCATCAATAATAAAAGAAAATAACTTATGCATGGTAATAGTAATTGAATACTAAGGGTATGAACGATGAAATCCAATCCTACGTCCTTAACTTAATCAAATTCGTTTTATTAGTTTTCGTAATCTTTCGTAATTTTCCATAATTTTTCGTAATCTTCCGTACTAAGTTTATTATTTCCGTTTCTTCTAAATTTTCATAATTTCTGTTAATCCGCAACTACATGAAACTCCGTCACACTCATGGTACATAACTATTAAACTGTTAAGCTTTATTTAAATTAACTGAGTAAAAATCAAGTCCCTGTGGAGATGAACTTTTATAAATTTTGTAACTTACAACGACAATTGGTACGCTTGCCAAAAGTCTAACAGAAAGATATTTAAAAAACATCAAGATCTAGCATAGTTTATTAACGACAAAATTAATGTGAAGCAAAAATAAGAAAAAGAAAGAAGTGAAGTTCAATAATAATTTTTTCTTCTTGTGATAATATACCTTTGTTGAAATCAGGTTATAAGCAATTGATCCACTTAAGGTTTTATCTTTTGTCACGCATGTGCAAACCTATCAATAATTAAACTCAGCCAATTGAGGTGAGAACCAACAACATTGAGAAATATGAAGCGCCCAAATGAAAAAATTGTGAAAATCATAACATAAAATGAAAGTAGACCACTGCACTCTAAACAATTGTCAAGTAAATTAATAAGAGAAAGAAAGAAGTAAAGTTCAATAATAATTTCTTCTTCTTGTGATAATGCACGTCTGTTGAAATTAGGCCTTAAACAATGGATCAACTTAAGACTCAATCTCTTATTACGCTTGTGCAAACCTGTCAATAATTAGACTAAGTCAATTGAGATGAGAATCAACAATATTGAGAAATATGAAGGACCTTTGGTAGGAGATTGTGAAAATACAACATAAAATGAAAGAAAATCACTGCACTTTTCTAGACAGTTGTTAAGTAAATAAGATAGGAATTACTATATAATTAGTGGTTTAGAGTCTTTTCGAAAAGAAAAATTAAAATAATATTGGGATTTTGTATTTTTGTAACTGGCTAGTACGTTACTCTGCGTACACAGGTAATACCACTGACTACGCGTTATAGAGATAATGTGTGAGAGGGATGAAAAAAAGGATACAATGGGTATTTAAAATTTAAAAGAAAATATTAATTTACTTATCAAAAAGGGGTTCAATTAGCAAGTTTTAATTTGAAAATATTGGAGTACACTTATAAACAAGGATGTGCAATTGGCAAGTTTTAATTTGGGAATATTGGAGTGCAGTTATTAAAAAGGGGGTGCAATTAGCGAATTTAATGTCCAATTACCGTTTTACCCCTATTTTTTTGCTAAGTGTCAATCAACTAAAAAGGTTAAAAATGGAATTTCATATGTCTACTCTTTCATATATAATAATCAAAAAGGGGTGCAATTAGCATTTTGCCCCTATTTTCCAGCCTTTTAACTTCTTGCTTATTTTCTTTCATTATATTGTTAAAGTAATAAGCAAATTTGGGCTCAATCATGGTGTACCCTAACATTTGGTCAACAAAATATATTAACAATGTTTGTCCATATAATTTGAAGTTTGGTGAAAATAATAATTCGTTAGTTATGGAACTTACCCATGCTAGTGACCTTTTTCCTTAGACCTGACTTGTTGAAATGTCTCATGAAGTTTTGTGCAATGTGTCTAATGCAATACACATTCGTTGTATTTGATACACCAAAACCTTAAATTGATTGTTAAATTTGTATAATTGTAGGATTGATAAATGCTAATGACACACCTTACAGGGCACCGTTAGGGTCCATTGATTATACTTTTGATTGTATACCTTTAACAGTTGTCATTGTCAAAACTTATACCCTAACAATTTGGGCGACATGAGAGTTACGCTCAAGGTGCTCAATTTTAATTCAATCTCTAATGAATACATTGTTATTTTTGGGATATTCATTCATGAGAGTTTTAATTTCAGGTTCGTACAGGGACTATTGATGCCACTTTGCGACAAACAATCATACAAGGTAAAGATTTTGGCAAATATATAGTTGTTGGTTTTGTCTTAATTCTATGAGAGGTAAGCTTCTTACTCTTGTTGTTAATTTCTTACTTTCTGTGTCGTATAAAGTTTATTTTTTTTGTTGAATTGAATTGTATACTCTACAGGTGGTTATGTGTTTGTCCCTTTCTTCCTGACTCCAAATGTTGTTTTAATATTACACTGCATAATGTTGTTAATGTAATGTTTTTGCATTTTAGGTTACCAATAATTTTTGTATTCACAAATTTGCATTGTATGTCCATATGTTGCTAATATGTGACACACATGTTTATGAAGGAGAATTGACCTCATGTTAAGAAATATGTATTTTGTGCGTTCAACATGTCATGAAGTGTGATAAATAATGCTCCAACAATATGTTCAAGCAATAGCTTTACTGTTTGTTTGTTTTGTATGGTCTTGACTATGTTTGTTTTAGGAATTTTGTAACATCCTCAAAATTATATTATAATTACTTGTAAAAATATGATGATATTTAGATACAAGTATGTTTAAAGAAAAATGACTAAATCACTCTTTCCATGAAGTAGAAATTACTAGAATACCCTTAAGATTAAAATTACAAAAATGCCCTTGCATATTTTGGAAAATGACCAAAATGCCCCTAGGATGAATGGCAGAATTACCAATATGTCCCTAGGCCAAAAATGCTCAAATAACTTTAGAAATTTTGTAGGAACATGATGAAATTATAAAGTACACTTAGCTGACTAAGTATCAAAATATTTTGTGACAGAAAACTCTAGAATAAAATTTCTAGGAATTTTATAAGATAACAACTTTGAGACTTTATTTAAGAAAATTCAAGCATAAGAAAAATATGAAAAAATGATACATATAATCTAAGGAATTTTCTCTTAATTATAGAATGTATAAACCAATTTAATAAAATGG
>PYAF01000793.1:194225-210553 GCA_007407185.1 Glycine tomentella
AAGTTTTACATTTCTTTTATTTAGTTTTTAGAATCAAAAGCTTGTTCTTCATTTTCTCTCAAGTGTTCTTCATTGTTCTTCATCTTCTTCATTTCCATTTTGCTATTCTTCCATTTTTCTGCACTTAATTCATGGGGCTTTCCTTGGTGATCATCATGGAAGGCTAAATCATTAATCAATCCAAGGATCTAACTCAAGCGAGAGAAGAATTGGAGTTCCGGTTCGGTATTTCGAATTCTACTTGAATATTCACCTCTTCTTCAATTTCTACTATGTTTTCATGATTATGAATGCATTTAGGATTGAAAGTGAGTTAGGATTATGGATTCATGTCCTAATTTCAAATGATAATCACAAGATTTATTGAATGATAGTTCAGTTAGGGTTGTGGTTTCAATTAATTTAGGAGTAGAATCGATTGAACTGCTTCTATTGAGATTGAATGAATGTTCCCGATAGAATCAATTTATGGGAATGATGATGATTCAAATAGCTTGGGTTAGTGAATTGGATTGATGCTTTCTAATCTGTTTTACTTTACTCCTTGATAATCTTGTTAATTTCTGCATTGTTCTTTAATTTTAGTTTATGTTCTTGCATGTTTTACTTTGCGCATACCAACTGTTCTACAAAATTCCCCCTTATTATTACCAATGATTTGAAGCTAGAACCATATTGATCGTGTCTCTGAGTCAACCTAGGTTAGCTCTGTGCTACAGAATTAGCTTAGTTAAATTGTTTTTGATGCATCTCGACAAAGCATTATCAATAGCCTTCAAGAAGTGTTCTTGAGTCTTGACAAGAAGTGATGTGGATCAACATTAGAGGACTTGTATCTTCAAGCCTATCCTTGATCATCAAATTTCGAATATAAACAAGGTAACATCTATGTCCTAAAGAATGATTCTTGTGTGGTATGTGTGTTTCCGCTTGAAAAATTTTGTTTTTCTCACATGCCTTCGGACTTCAAGGCCCCATCTTTCAATATATATATATATATATATATATATATATATATATATATATATATACGGTGAGGAAGTGAGTTTGGCTACTAGTCAGTCGTGAGCGAAGTTAGTTTTGTTTGTGGACCGTCAAATAGAATTTTTAAAATATGAAATAATAAATATATACATTAGTATTAGTGTGGGTGGGCAGCTTCATCCTAGCTAGAATACCCTGCTACACTTTGGTTAGAAAATAAATTATTAGCCTGCAAAGTTAAAAATGAAAACTATATGGTATAACTACACTACTACAAAAGCGCTTTTTTAAGACGGTTGGTTTACCCATACAAAGACGGTTCTTGAACTGTCTTTGTAGCGAGCATCTTTGAAAGGTAAGATTTTCAAAGACGATTATTGAACCATCTTCGTAGGCAAGGATTCTAAGATGGTTGCTTCAGAAAATCGTCTTAGAGGCCTTTTAAAAAAAATTAAAAGATGAAATCAAAGATGGTTCTTCTGAAAATCGTCTTAGAATGTCACAATTCTAAGACGATTTTACGCCAAAACCGTCTTAGAATGGTTACATTCTAAGATGATTTTTAGAAGAACCGTCTTAGAAATAATTTTTTTAAAAAATAAAATAAATTTAAATTAAGACGATTTTTCCTAAAAACTGTCTTAGAATGTGAACATTCTAAAATGGTTTTCCTTAAAATCGTCTTAGTTAAATGTATTTTTTTTTAAAAATAAATTTAAACTAAGACAGTTTTTCCAAATAACCGTCTTAATTTAAATTTATTTAATTTTTTTCGAATAGTTTTTCTTTTTAATAATCAATTTATTATTTTAAAAACTCTTAAACATTAAATAAAAACAAGGTATTGAACAAGAATTAAAGCGCATGCTAGGACTATTTAAAGATTGATCTAAAAAAAATATTGAACAAGAATAATAGGAATCACCTTTTGTGGTGGTATGAGGCCTGTTCTTGTTTCCTGCAAACCAATAAATAGGGAGGCTAATTATCTAAGGTCTAAATCTAATAAATCAATAAATAAAATAAAGTTACATTCAATGCTACCCTCAGCATGTCCATTTTCTGATCACATTATTACCAAAGAATTATATGCGTGTTTTTTGGTCAAAACAAAATAGTTTAATTATCATATACTTTCAAGCATAAGTAAAGGACATAATTGCTGCAAGAATTGACAACCATTGGATATTATGGAAGTTGGGTATTTGTGAGAGAAAAATTTGCATTGCACCAAAAATAAGCATGAAATATCCATTCCCATTATCTTGGGAACAATTTGATTTTTGGATTGCTCTGCAGTCACAAACACATACAACAGTCCAAATTATTGTACATTATTCTTCAGCCACATTGGTACTGTGAAATTCCAGGAAAACATATAACAGGCTTCACAAAACCACCACAGAAGCGACTATTCCAAAACCATTTAAATTGAAGATACTGAAAGAACAATTACTTGTATATTTAGTGCCCAGCCAAGCTATCCCAACGGAACATGTGAATGATAACTATTGAATCAAGTTCAAGCAACTGGTAAACCAATCACTATTAACCAGTTCCCCAACACACTTGGTTTGGCTTGAATTATCAGATATTTTCCCATTTTTTATAAAGAATTTTTATTAGGGAGCAATGGAGAAAGTATGACTTAGAAGAAGAAAAAATCCTCTAAAACAGATGAAAAAAAGACAACTTATGAAAAGAAGGAATCAATCATGCATCATGGCAGCCAGTCTCTCTCCATATGAAAAATAGAAACTCCCTGGAAATAGCCATGAGTACTAAAGAGAAGCCACAAGCACAACCCATATGTCAAAGAGGGTAAACAAGTTTTACATTTATAAAATTTTTCTCATAAATATATTAAAGTGAGGAAACAAGTAAGTGTTAATCCCTTACTTTGCAAAATGTCATTCACTTAAAACTTTTATGGGGCAAAACAATAGAGAAAAATAAAGTGAAAAGGAACAAAAACCAATTACTTTTTCAAAGTCATGGACTAATGGAGGATTTTAAAATATTAGGAACTAAAATGCCCAACCTATATTATCTTGATTCTTGAGAACTAACTTAAGGGGGAGAATGTTGAATAATGTGCAATGCAATAAAAAGGAAACAGTAAAATTGAACAAGCTTGTCAGTACAATAAAACACTGAAATCCCTCTGCAAATCTAATAGGGAATTCCCTTCTAGAGCTCATAAGTAGAGCACCAATAGAACGCAACATAATACCATATGTCACTTTCCACTCAAACCAAATACACTAGAGAACTGCAAAATCTGCACAACATCACAAAATATTGCCCTCCTAACCTCCCCAAAACTTAAAACTTAACCAATAAAAACTGCTCCAAATTCAATGGAAAAACTGCATTAAAAAACACACAAAAATTGAATCCAAACAAAAGTGACTGCACTATGATGCAAAGACAAATGTGAAAATTGGCAAATAAGAAGGCGATATTTCCTACATGAAATCTGTGAGGAATCTGAACACATAACAACAATCTTGAATGAAATTCCTTTTCCTTTTCGCTACCCTTTATTATTAGAGGGAGCATAGAATAACCAAATTCAAACAATCTATCTAGAGCAATAGTTACATCCAAATATTAACTCTATGGTGAAAGGGGGGAGATGACAAACCTGGAAATGATGGCAAGTATGAAGGTAATAGTAGGGACAATGTCCAACATAGATAAGGATAGTGTGGGAGAGGTATATCGGATCCTGGTGTACATCAAAGTTTGCCCTGCAGTACTGCACAACTAGTATCAGAAATTCTCTAAATAAATAAAATTACATTCAATGTCACCCAAATCATCAAAGAAAAAAACTTGGATGAAAATCTCTAGATACGTTTTAGTACTATTATGCAATTTCAATCATTGTTTTACCAAAAATACCAAAAAGACTTAAAAGAACAATATCTCACCCAGCAACATGTCCACCAAAAACATATTTGCGATGCACCTCAGCATCAAGCTCCTTCTTTTCCTTATCAAACCCAGCAATCCTCTTGTCACTATGACGAATATCCAAACCCCCATCCAGGGCTCACGGTAAACAATAACAAATTATTCAATTTGATCACCATTAAAACAAAATCACACCAATTAGCATTGCAGTATGATAAATTACCTTAAGGGCACCAAAGACACGATTGTCTGTTGTAGTCCTAATAAGACCAACATCAAGGAGAGCACGAAATGGCCTCCTGCTCTCAACAGGTTCCACTGAATAATCCTCTCTAGTAGCCTGATAAAAAGGATACAACCAATTAATTTACAAAACTGAGAGAAAGGCACGTAGTTACACACACACCATAGCAAATTCATAAATACCTCAACATTTCCTTCATACACCTCATCCATTTCAAGTGTTTTGAGGACTCTTCGGCCCAACAGGAGACCAGTGCAATAGGCTGGACACACATATTAAAACATGAGACAATAGATAAACATAAAAAAATTGAGTAAGTCAAGGGATTCCTCATGAACAAAGTACCTGGAGCATAATTTGTAAGCCCTACTACAAGACCATATTGGCTGAAAGAAATAAAACAGTTAGCAGTAAATCAGACAGACAGTAGTATCAGTGGCTGAAAAAAAATATAAATGTTTTTAAGTGCATTATGGAATGATCATTGTTTTTTATTTCATATTCTCAACCTTAAAATGATGACACTAAAAAACTGCATGTAAAAGAATTATTTAAAAAACAAAATAAAAATCCTTGGAAAAAGAATTTAAAGTGGAAGACCTATACAATAAACATGAGAATAATATTTTTTTTTTGAGGGGTATAATTTCAAGGGGGGAATAAGTAGACACTGCCTGAACTTTACCTCATTTTCAAGAAGTCACCTTAAACTTTAGATCCAGGTGAGCCCTTAAGCCTTCTAAAAATTGCAATAGATCCTTTTGTCTACTAATTAAGCTAAAATCAGTGATAGCATGAGTTGCATGTATTGACTAATACTTATTACAATATCTCTAATTTGTTCATATTATTTTAATAAAAATGATAGAAAATTCATTCCTTTTTATTTATTTTTATTTGCAAAAAAATATAATCTATTGACTAATTTTTTTTTAAAAATAACTTAAAATAAATATTTTCATCTCAGGCACCACTTTGATGTACAAGTTCCACCTAAGGTTGCATACTTACGTTCCACCAGAACACGCTTTTCCCAACTCCCCAATAGCAGCAAGTCGTGCATCCTTCTTGGCAGCTCCACTGCAAGGACATCACTTGCCTGAAAATCAATTATAAAGCCATGATTATCAGTGTGAATACCACTTTCATTTCTTTCAAGTTTTAACACAATACTATTACTATGTCCTTCACAGTTGTAGAGTTGAAATGCCAAAAACATATTAGATAAAAAAAATATATATCAATGGCAGCTTGACAGAATATTGAGAAAATAACATGCAAAATCAAATGTCCAAAATTAAAAAAAGAATAAAGAATGACTTGATGATTATTAAACCAGGTATTTTAGTACCAAATAGGCTAGGCGAAACTGGAATCTACAATTGATATCATGCAAATTGTATGCATAATTAGTAAGAGTAGTAGAAAATAATTGTACATTTGAGACCATAGAGATCACATAAGCTCCAAGTGAATCACTCCCCAATTCAGCGGCAATTTGGAATGTATCCGAGACTTCTTTAACATCAGGATGAACCTAAAAGAAAAAAATCAAGATGCCAATTAGAAATAGGCAGGAAAATTTAATAGAAAAAGAATTAAGCAACTACAGGTAGTTTAATTCTTGGTTACTTTAGATAAATAAGAATGTAAAAAGTATAGTTAACTTTGATCTGGCAGTCACTGGTCACAATATCACTAAATGAGATTTGAGAAGGAGAGGAAAGAAACAAGTAACAATACAAAAAAATTATCTTTGGAATTGAGCCATGCTCAAACTGAAAAATTAACTCTTGTATCTTAGTTCCATTTTCAGAAATAACCTTAGAGTTTGGCTTTGGATTATAAATGGGGCAAATAAATAAGATTTTTGTGCCATAATTAGAATATGAAAAGCATACATTTATTCAATGCCTAAATCAAGGTATTTTATTTTTCTATTTTGAGTAAACAGTTTGTTCATTAAATGGTCTTCCAATGTCATTTTGAGTAAACATTTTCATGCATGTTGTTTTAACAGTTAATGTTTGGTAGATGGAGTTCAATAAAGAAAATTGATGCCTTTTTTCTATATATGACACCGACAAAATTGTTTTCTTGTAATTATCATAGACATATGAAAGGGAAAGCATAGAGAAGTGGTTCCAATCCAACCATAACACTTGCCTAAAGACCAGGCAACCTTTGGAACACTTGTCATTGGCACCAAACTGTGCCTTGAAAAGCTTGATTGAAGAATGGTGTGAGAACAACTTCAAACTTCCAAAAAATACAATTCTTCAGGTCAAGAAAGCTGTCCTATAGACAGCAAAGAGGAAATT
This sequence comes from Glycine tomentella, assembly GCA_007407185.1. Lineage (NCBI taxonomy): Eukaryota > Viridiplantae > Streptophyta > Magnoliopsida > Fabales > Fabaceae > Glycine > Glycine tomentella. Next base: position 200,694 of record PYAF01000793.1, read on the forward strand.
CCAGCTTTGGTTGAAAGCCTATCATCTATTCATTTAGAAGAGCAGAGAAAAGCAGTGGAGAAGATACGTATGCTATCAAAGGAAAATCCTGAGAACAGGGTTTTGGTTGCTGAACATGGAGGAATACCACCACTAGTGCAACTCTTGTCCTATCCAGATTCAAAAATACAAGAACATGCAGTGACAACACTTTTGAATTTATCAATTGATGAAGGTAACAAGAGTCTTATATCCATAGAAGGTGCCATTCCAGCTATCATAGAAGTTTTGGAGAATGGTTCTTGTGTGGCTAAGGAGAACTCAGCAGCAGCTTTATTCAGCTTGTCAATGCTTGACGAGATTAAAGAGATTGTTGGTCAATCAAATGGGTTCCCACCTTTGGTGGATTTGTTGAGGAATGGAACAATTAGAGGGAAGAAAGATGTTGTGACAGCTCTTTTTAACTTATCTATCAACCATGCAAATAAAGGTAGGGCCATTAGAGCTGGCATTGTGACACCTTTGCTTCAATTGCTCAAGGACACAAACTTGAGAATGATTGATGAGTCTCTCTCCATTTTGTTAATATCCTTGTATCAAATTCAGAAGCAAGACAAGAGATTGGACAGCTTAGTTTCATTGAAACCCTTGTTGAGTTCATGAGAGAAGGGAGTCCAAAGAACAAGGATTGTGCAGCATCTGTTCTTCTTGAGTTGTGCTCAAGTAACTCATCCTTTACATTGGCAGCACTTCAGTTTGGAGTGTGTGAGTATTTAATGGAGATAAAACAAAATGGAACAAATAGAGCACAGAGGAAAGCAAATGCAATCTTAGATCTCATTAGCAGGAGCGAGCAAATTTAATATTGCTTTCTCCAATGTAGGTATAATTGTATTACTTCATAGTACATTAAACTAATTCTTTCATATATCCTGATGCACAAAGTACAGTTAAAATTTATATTCCCATACCACAGGGTCCTTAATAATTGACTATATTTCATCTACATACAATCTCATTACATGTTCAAAAAAAGAGGGATGAAAGAGTTGATCCTATTATCCTATCATCATCATCATCAGCCTGAGAGCAAGAAAGCAATTTTATAAATCAGTGAATAAGTTTTACAAGTAAAATCCTAATGTACTATCTGCCCTTTTATATAACAAGCATAATGTATTTAGCTATCACAACAAGAATTAAAAACAACCATCATGGCATTTTGTTACAAACAGTGACCATTACTTTGAATAGGAGGAAGAAGTTAGAAAACTATTGCCAATACACCAAAATTCATTCATATTACCCAATTTCACATGAACTCAAGCAGTACGCAGTCAAACTTGTTTGTGTGAAGTATGATATAACATTAAAACAAATCAGTGAGGGAGTAAATGAGCCAAATTTAATGAAACTTTACTTTTTTTGTTTATCAAAGAAGCTTTATAGGTTGATTAGTCCATTAAATTAAGCTCAAATTTGGAGTTAGTGACTGATGGCTATAAATATCACTGCATAATTTGGGGCTAGAACATTATAATTTTTTTCCCTATTAGACTGAGAAATTACTTACTTGAGGTATATGATCAATAGTAGTATAAAAAAAGAAGACAGTAACAAAAGTCCATCATATTTCAAAGGAAAATAAAGTCAAGGAGTTTGATGCTTTGTTTTCACATTACTAGTTGATCACTTTCCTTCCCATATATATATTTTCACCAAAATATAGTATATAGATTGCAGCAACCTAAACGAAGCATATCGTGTACGTGGTCTATCCTTGGAATTGATATTCTTGCAGCATGCATATGCAGTTTTTTTTAACTCACAAAATATAACTTCTTTGTGACTAAGGACTGAACAAGTTAAATAAAAGAAACTTAAATAATTGATAAAAGATTTATATAGATACACCATTTGCAAAGTTGATTAATTATCTTAAAAAAAAAAAAAAAAACAAAGTTGCCTAGAGCCCTCTACTTGACCAGCTGGACGAGATCAATGGCATATAGCTCAACCTTTACAACTACTATATATGCAAATGATTTATGGAGAGGCAAAAAAAATCAGAAAATATTTAATTTTAGGGAAATGAAACCTACAAAACAGACCTTCAAAGCATATAACTACTATTAGTCTTTTTTATTACTTATAAGGCAGAACATGGGTCCATGACAGTAGAAATAGCCAGAAGTACAGTATAAAAAGTCTGAAGTAGTCTTTGGACAAACATTCCAAGGTAACTTTGATCCATACAATAGCAAAACATGAAATAACATCTGTCCAAAACAATGGTTCATGTCAAAAGTTAAAAGTACATAACTTGGCAAAGGTTAGTAGAAGATGCTAAGGAGCTGCGGCTAGAATTTCTGCACAGGGAAGAAAGTTTTGTCACTATCTCAACATCATCACGTACTTAGAATTATAGGAAAGCCTGCAAAGATGTGTAACACCCTGATATTTTAATAACTGTAAAATATATGTTGTATGAATTATTCTTGTGCAATTGTTGATATGAGTGTTAGATTATGTAAATTTGATTAGTCTATGTTTAAATTATTTGGGTGAAATATTAATTAGAAATATTACAAGAATGTTTGAAGAGAAATGACCATATTACCCTTACTTTAAGTAGAAATTACAAAAATGTCCTTAGGGGAAATATTACATAAATACCCTTGGATACTTTGGAAATTACCATAATACCCTTGATACTAAAATTGTTCAAGACACCCTTAGAAATTTTGTGAAAACCTGATGAAATTATAAAATACTCTTAGACAACAGATTATCAAAATACTTTGTGACAAAAAACCCTAGAATAGAATTTCTATGAATTTTATAAGATAATAACTTTTAAACTTTATTCAGAAGAATTCAAATATCAAAAAAATATGAAAAAATGATAGACAAGATCTATGAAATTTTCTCTTGATTATAGAATGCATAGACTTATTTAATAAAATGGTTTAGTAATTTTAATGGTCAGAAGTAGTATGGAACAATCAGAATTAAGATAAAGAACAACTTTATATGTAAAGTCTATATAACACTCTGTATAGACCACTTATGGGCAATTTATATTGTTATTGAAGTGAGCCTCTGGAAAACTCTAGAATTATAACATTCAATATTATCTTTAGGTAGAAGAATTCAAATTGAACTTGACTTCTTATTAGAAAATGTCATGTATAAGGTAAAAATGAAACTAGATTATTTTTTTTCGTTTACAAAATAACATGATATATACACATAAATGAAAGGAAAATAAAAATCTTCCCTTGGCCTAGACATTGTCCACGTGAAAAGCAAGGAAGATGAGAGAAGGTTCATGAATTTGGACAAGTGTAAGGACACTTGTAAAGTGGTAGACACTTGTCATGGACACTTGTAAAGGAAATCATTAAGGCTTGGAAGATATTTTTATAAAGTAAAAGAATAAGGATGAACTTAGTTAGAATCTAATGGAATAAAGGGAAACTAAGTTAAGATGAAACTAAATGAAGGGAATTAGTTAGAAAGGGTAAAAATGTCCTTGAATATTATATCAATTTCCAACCACTATATAAAGGAAGGGGGGTCCAAAGTGAAAGTCATTTTCAAGACCACCCACCTACAAGAAACTACACGTGAACTACCTCTTCCACATCCCTTTCATTTCACTTTCATCCCATCTTTTTCAAAGCCTAAAGCAAATAAAAAAGACCCCACTTTTTGGAGAAATCACGTGGAAGAGCTAGCAAATTAGGAAGAGAAAAACAAGCTTTCTAGGAGGTTACAAGGTATGTAAAGGGAAGCTTTATGATAAAGATAGTTTAAGTGTTGTTTGTGTTTGAATAAGTGCTTGAAGTTCATGTGTTGCTGAGTGTTTGTATGAATTTCTCTAAATTCCATGTGTTGTTGAGTGTTTCCATAAATCTCTGTACTTGAATGATATGCTGAGATTCTGTACATGAATATTAAGCTGAGTTCTGTACTTGATTTATGTTAAATTTTTGAGTAAAATAAATGAGACAGTGATTGAAGAATTGATGTTGAAAATAAATATAAGTTGATAAAAGGAAAAAAGTTATGAATTAAGAAAATTAGTTTCATGTGTCTTATGTGCTTAAGAGTTGCCTCACAGAGGAGGTATATATATATATAAGAGTTGCCTCAAAGAGGAGGTGTGTCAGATAGCTGCAGGAACTGAGTCCGTGCGTTAAGATAAAAGGTGTTTGAGCTGGGGGTGACTCTTGCGGTGGGGAATCACACCACCCATGATGATCACATGAAGTGTGGGTGAGAACCTATGCAACACCGGGAGACCCTGACTGGTCGGATAAGTTCTGTGCCACAGGGATGAGGCTATCTTGATAGTTGGTACCAAATAATAAGAGTTCAAGAGAATCATGCATCATGATAAGAGTCTAAAAGAATCATGCATCTTTAAGGATGTTGTTATGAATATTTACATATTGAATATATTTTATTTGCTTAAATTATGTTTATCATAAACTTACCCTATATTTTTGTATCTGTGGTTGACACCTGCTATGACCCTGATTTTATTTGGGTGAGCAGATGAACAGTAAAGAAGGATTGACAAGCTGTTTTTGATGAAGAACCTTGTTAAAGATGTTTGCTTGAAGATGTTTTGTTGTAATGAATATTTTAGTTATGTGTACTATGTAATAGATGCTATATCAGTTTGTATTGTATTTTATAGTATATTTTAGTTATAAATGAATCAGACGTAGAAAATCCTTTGAATATTAGTTAATAATGACCATAATTCAATAATTTTTAACAAATTGGCATAATGATTTTTCATTAAAAATCAATAATAACAAGATGGTAAATTGAGGCGTTACAAGATGTATCAAACAAATTAAATCAGACGAGAGGAAAAAAAAACTAAAACTAAAACTGCTTGCGAATATGACTTTATCAATGCAATCCTTGATTCGGCCAGAACTTGATAAACCTGGTTATTCTACAACACCAACTCATTCAGATATGAACAATTATCAATTGTGGGTGGAATAACCTAAGAAAGCTGGTTACTTGACAAATCTATAGAAACCAAAAACGGTATACAAGTACAGATCTCATGTGGGATCTCCAAAGAGAAAGAATTTAAAGCAAGATCCTGAAAATAGAATGAACACTTATGCAAATAACCAAGAGGGGAGGTGAATTGGTGTTACCTCAGTGTTTTTAAAATCTAAAACAAATTTTAAACACAGCGGAAGACTTTGAAAGAAGGATCGTATCTTAACCAATTTAGAAATCTATCTTTTGAAAACAATTTTTATCTCAATCAACCTACTCTTGAGCTTCAACCAATCTTGTGATGTAAAAAAACATAATACTTCAAGAACAATATGAATATGAACAGAAAAATACAATTACACACAAGATTTATACTGGTTCACCTCTCATCTCTGGAGGCTACATCCAGTTTTACTTCTAATCAGCCTTGATTAGAGTTTCCACTATAACAAAATGAATATCTTTACAAGCACACACAGATCTCTTTTATCCACCCTAGGTAAAATTCAAAATCTAAACCTATAGACTTCTCAAAAGATCTAAGAACCAGAGATCCTCTCTCTGTTCTACCCACTAGAAACCTATCTAGCTATGCTTTAAAGATAAAAATTGTTATATGAACAAATAATAATAAAACAATCAATTTCTAAACAATACAACAATGCAATTGATTCAAGAAAGATATCACCTGAATATCCTCAGTGCAATGTACGAATTTAAATGATCAAACCAGACTGAGAATGAATGACATGATCTTTCTTGATGAAATCTTTTAACAAATAATTCTTCAACACAAGCTATTCATGAAATATGTGACTCAACAAATGAGATTCTTCATGATTCTTGAAACTACTATGAAAGAATGTTTCTAATGAGCCTTGGTGCTTTAGAAATCTCCAGAGAGTGTTTTACAAGGCTTTTTCGACAACTCATGTAATCTATTTCACTTAATGAGCTGCATCTATTTATAAAAAAAATAGAATTAACTGCCTGTAATCGATTATTCCATAAGAGTAATCGATTATTTTAACTAATGTAATCGATTAAAGTTCCAAAATAATCGATTAAAGTGTTCATCAGAAATCTGGAAAAAATCTCAAGAACAAATAATCGATTAACTCATGTCGTAATCGATTATTCCAGGAGATCATGATTTTTTGAAACACTGATGTAATCGATTAACACTCAAATAATCGATTATCACAGGAAGTGTGAAAAACTCATCAATGCATATTTAATCGATTACAACAATCTGGTAATCGACTAAACCAGATAAAATCTTTCCTGAAAATTATGGAGAAGCACATGTAATCGATTAATCTGTCAAGTAATCGATTATCACAGAACGACTTGACATAGTCAGCCTAATATAATCTATTACGAGAACTTGGTAATCGATTAAAATGTTCATATGACACTATGCAGTTCTGTATACAAGCATTTAATCGATTATATACCATCAGTAATCGATTAAAACAGTGAAAAATACTTTTTGTGAAAACTTTAATGCTTTAATGTCATGCCAAATGATTCATGTGTTTTATATGACTTAATCATGAATTAATGAATGAATGTATGCATGACCTAATCAAACTATGTGAGGAATAAGAGGTTTTATCTTTCTTGAACCAAGCTTTTGAACAAAATACATATGCCATCAATTTGAGTGGGCATGTAAAATCAAAACTTATGATTCTCTAGACTTGATTCTTCATGATCTTCCTCAACATATTGTTCATCATATCTAACAATCTCCCCCTTTTTGATTTGAGCATGCCAAATACTCAATTGATGCTTATTAGAAAGAAATTGTTAATCCTGAAAATTTTCTCACCATTTGCAAAGATCAAATGTTATATCAAAATAGATAAAACAAACAAACTAGTTACATGGACTTCTAATTTTTACTCATTTACTCATGCTCCCCCTGACTTTAAGACTTTCTCAATTAATTAACCAATTCCGAATCAAATTAAAAACATAGACAAGAATTGAAACAAGGAAATGATTTCATTAAAAGTCATAGGAAAGTACATAAGAATAGAAGTAAAGCTTAATCATAGCAAACCAAAGTAACCTAAAATAGTAGAAATTAAACAGACTTGAACAAAATAAACCAAACATAAAGATTCAAGCATTAAAATCAAACATAAACATAAAAAGACTCAAGCATTCCTAGACTCATCTCTAAAGATTTGAAAAACTGGCATATTTTTGCACTAATTTCAGAAATAATCGATTATTTCGATAGTGTAATTGATTATTTTAGTTTGAATTTTAAAATAGTAATTATGTAATCGATTACCATTTAATTGTAATCGATTAAGACAGTGTGAAGTGGTTTTTAAAAGCTATCAGGAACAGAATAATCGATTATCCCGTTGATGTAATCGATTATTCCAGGAAGTTCCAGAATTTTAAAAAAGCCTACCAGCTTCATGTAATCTATTAAAGTATCGATTTAATCGATTATTCCAGAACAGGCAAGATTTTTCTAGAATCTAGAATGAAAATAATCAATTATTCTGATGTTGTAATCGATTACAACAGCTTTGGCAAGTTTTAAAATAGCACAGGATGAACAAATAATCGATTAGATTCTCAAGGTAATCGATTATTACAACTTTTATACAAATATTAAAGGTTTTATGCAGCAATCAACAATAATTTCATTCATCAAATAAAGTTATTTTCTAATCATGCAATTGTCTAGCTCTATCCATGATGAAATTAGTTATGAAATAATCACTTAACATAAACTTGATTCATCCAATATTCCAAGCATATTTCTCAATGTAAAGAATCTTTCTCTATCCAAAGGTTTAGTAAAGATATCATCCAATTGATTCTTACTATCAACAAATTCAACATTAATGTTACCTTTCTATATGTGATCTCTGATGAAGTGATGCCTTATTTCAATATGCTTTGTCCTGGAATGCATGATTGGATTCTTTGAAATATTTATAGCACTTGTATTGTCACATAATAAAGGAATTTGATGAAGTTCTACTCCAAAGTCTTGAAGTTGTTGCTTCAACCATAGACTTTGAGCACAATAACTTCCAGCTGATATATACTCAGCTTCTGCTGTTGATAATGCTATGCAAGATTGCTTTTTGCATTGCCAAGTAATTAGTGAGCTTCCTAGTAAGTGACAAGTACCACTTATGCTTTTTCTATCCAACTTGCATCCTGCAAAATCAGAGTCAGAATAACCTATTAAAGTGATTGTTGTACCTTTGGGATACCAAAGTCCTACTTTTGGAGTAGACTTTAAGTATTTGAAGATTCTTTTTACAGCTGTTTGATGAGACTCCTTTGGATTAGCTTGATATCTAACACATAAACAAACACTTAGCATAATGTCTGGTCTACTTGCTGTAAGATAGAGCAATGATCCAATCATCCCTCTATACTTTGACTCATCAACACTTTTTCGTTTTTCATCGGAATCAAGATAAGTGGAAGTTCCCATAGGAGTTGCTGCAGTTTTGCAACTTTCCATTTCAAACTTCTTCAACATTTCAATGCAGTACTTTGATTGACTTAGAAAAGTTCCATTCTTCATTTGTTTAACTTGAAGACCAAGGAAGAATGTAAGCTCTTCCATCATAGACATTTCAAATTCTCTTTGCATGCTTGCCACAAAATCTTTACACATGGAATGGTTAGTAGAACCAAAAATAATATCATCAACATATATTTGTACCATCAACATGTCTTTGTTCTTTCTTTTGATGAACAGAGTTTTGTCCACTTCTCCTCTTGAGAATGATTGATCAAGCAAGAATTTGCTTAGTCTCTCATACCAAGATCTTGGAGCTTGTTTCAATCCATATAATGTTTTTCTTAATCTGTACACATGGTTAGTGTGATAACCCTCAGTATGGCGCGGTTGGCGCCAGATCCCACGCTGGTAGTGCCAGGGATCCTTTGGAAGAAAACCCTGTTAAGGGTGTGGCGCGGATGGCGCTAGACCCACTGGAACTTGAGGCCTAGAGCGTCAGAGCCACGCGAGGGGTGCCAGAGGTTTTCCAGCCCACGCAAGTCGCGCTATGGGTGGCGCGGGTGGCGCGGGAAGTGGTCTGGAAAACCAAGTTTCACTGGATTTCCACGCAGACAGCGCCAAGTGCGGCGGGGACGGCGCCAGATGCCAGGGGAGGTTGGCGCTGATAGTGCCATTGAGGCGTGGGTAGCGCCACAAGTTCTGGAAGCTGACGCTGGAGGCGTGGAAGTGGCGCTGTTGGCGCCAGGGCCACCGCCATGTTGGCGTGGTTAGCGCCAGAGGTGGCGCGATCCGCGCCAGACCTCGGGTAGGCCCAGTATAAAGGGCAGATCGCGTTTTCTGAAGAAGGAAACAGTTCTTCTTCTTCCTCCACGCCCAAACCTCCATTAGAGAGTGTCCCAAGCTTCCAAGGACCTTAGTTTGTGACCTAAACACCTCCCTATGACCTATAAGCTTGAGAGAAACTTTTGGAAAGCCTTAATCCTTCATTTCTGCTCTTGAAAAACCCCTTTGTGAGTGAGAAGTGGAATCTCCAGGAGAAGCTTAGAGAGTTTGACTTTGGCGGAGACCCAAGACGTGTTAAGGACACCAGAGCTCAAGGAAGCTATCCTGAGGTCTTTCTAATCGCCACTGAGGTATTGATGCAATCCTCAAACCAAGTCAAGAGGAGGAAGGCTTGGAACTACACATGGAAGAACTTCCTTTGGTGATTAAAGGGCCAATGACAAGGGCTAGGGCTCAAACACTTCAAGATCATATCCAATCCAACTTATATCTCTTGGAAAAGCAAGAAGAAGCCCACAAAAGTAGTGAAAACACAAAAGGAGTGCTGTCTGTT
>PYAF01000793.1:213956-235418 GCA_007407185.1 Glycine tomentella
GTACTAGTTCCCAAACATTGTTTCTTTTAAACTGATTTAGTTCTTCATGCATAGCAATCAACCAATGTTCATCTAATAAGGCTTGTTCAATGTTATTAGGTTCAATTTGTGATACAAAAGCCATGGTGCAACAAAGATTTCTTAAGGAAGATCTAGTTGATACTCCCTTTGATACATCACCAATAATGTTGTCCAATGATAGATCTCTTGAGGTTCTCCAATCCTTGTGTTTAGGTGTAGCTGTTTCTTGAGTTGTATCTTCTTTTGTTTCATCCTCTTCCAGCTTTTTGATATCTACTTGCTGCTGTCTTTCTTCTTTAGATTCTGCATCATTATCACTCAAAACTTCTACTTGAGAAGGGTTAGTTTCATCACATACAATATGGACTGACTCTTCAACACACAAAGTTCTTTTATTAAAAACTCTATAAGCCTTACTTTGCAAGGAATATCCTAGAAAGATAGCTTCATCAGCTTTTGAGTCAAACTTACCAAGATTATCTTTGCCATTATTCAACACAAAGCATTTACAACCAAATGTTCTAAGGTGAGATATATTTGGTTTCCTCCCTTTATAGATTTCATAAGGTGTTTCCTTTAAAATAGGCCTTATGAGAATCCTATTGAGAGTATAACACACAGTACTCACAACATCTGCCCAAAAATGCTTAGGTAACTTTGTTTCATTTAGAAGAGTCCTTGCTCCTTCTTCTAGTGATCTGTGTTTCCTCTCCACAACACCATTTTGTTGTGGTGTCCTTGGAGCTGAAAAACTGTGATTAATTCCAAATTTTTCACAAAACTTTTCAAAATGTTCATTTTGGAATTCATCACCATGGTCACTTCTAATTGAAACAATTTTACAGCCTTTTTCATTTTGAATAACTTTGGCAAGTTTCTTAAAAGCTGAGAATGCTTGGCTTTTAGATCTTAAGAATAATGTCCATGTGTATCTAGAGTAGTCATCCACTATAACAAGTCCATAATAATTTCCTCGTAAGCTCATGGTTCTAGAAGGTCCAAACAAGTCCATGTGAAGCAATTCAAGAGGTCTAGAAGTAGAAATTGTATTCTTACTTTGAAAAGAGTTTTTAGTTTGCTTTCCTCTTTGACATGCTTCACAAATTTTGTCCTTCTTAAACTTGAGCTTGGGTAGACCAATTACTAGGTCTTTTCTAATTAACTTGTTAAGATGATGCATGTTTATGTGAGATGTTCTTCTATGCCACAACCATGTCTCATTCACTTTACTCATCAAGCAATCAATTTTATGTATGAATGCATGGTCATTAGTCAAGACATAGATATTACCCTTTCTCTTACCAATATGTGCCACTTTGCCACTTTTGCTGTCATGTATTAAGCAAGTTTCATTGTTGAAGGTGACCTTAAATCCTTTGTCACACAATTGATTAATACTCAGCAAATTGTGTTTCAGCCCTTCAACATGCAGCACATCCTTAATCTTTGTAGACAAGCCGTCTCCAATATTTCCTAGCCCAATTATTTTGCCCTTATTGTTGTCTCCTTAAGTAACATATCCTTTGTCTTCATGTATAACGTCTGTTAGCATGGATATGTCTCCAGTCATGTGTCTTGAGCATCCACTATCAAGGTACCAAGTTGAAGATTTTGCTCTAAGACACATCTGCACAAATCATTTTAGAAGGAGAGATAGGGTCCCCAATTTAAGTTGGGTCCAAAGGGGTTAGTTGCTTTCTTTATTTTCTCAACCCATATACATTCACCATTAGGAACATAAAATCTTCTAGCATAACACTTATATGATGTGTGACCTTTAAGCATACAATAATTGCAAGTAAGATTCTTTGATGATTTAGCATGTGTGAATCTTTGATAGAGATTTGATTGATTATGCTACCTTTGATTCTTATGTTTTGGTGGTACAAACACAAGCTTGTTTTGTGTTCTAGCTCCATGTTTATATCCTAATCCATAAGTATCACCAATAAACTTTTGCACACTTAGTAACTCATCTAAGTTGCATTTACCTTTGTAATACTTTCTCAGCAAATCAACCAAATAACTATTTTCAGTTTGTAAGCTCATGTTTTCTTTTTCTGCACATAACTTATAATCATCAAATTCTTTTTGCAAATTATTGAGATCATCAACCTTAGAGTTGGCTGAGGAACATGTACATCCAACTTTTTTGTAACTTGAGAGAAGCTTATCATGATCTTCCTTCAACTTACAAAGTTCATCTTGCAATTCAGCAAGTTTGGATACATGCCACCTTAGGTCACTCTTAAGTTTGTTGTTTGCTTTAGCTAGTCTTTGAGCTTCTAAATGCATCTCATGAAATGCATCAACAACATTATCAAATTCAGAATTTACCTCTGATTCTGTACTAGATGATTCACAATCTCCATTGATGGTGGATGTAAGACAAAGATGGCTTCAATCTCTTTTTCAGATAGGATTCAGAACTTGTTGATTCATTATCCTCCCAAGCAATATAAGCCTTTTTCTGCTTCCCTTCTCTTCTTGACTTCTTCTCAACTTGTGGCTTCTTAGTTAATGAGGGACAATCTGATTTTATATGGCCTTGCTTCCCACATTCAAAGCAGGTGATTGAGGAGGAGTTGTTGCTCTTGTTCTTGTAGTCATTCTTTTTCCTTTGGAATGGTTGCTTTCTGCCCTTGTTCTTCCTTAGAAATTTGGAAAACTTTCTAACAATGAGGTTGACATTTTCATCATCTTCCTCTTCACTTGAACTATCATCTTCTTTCATCTTTGAAGGTGCAGCCTTTAATGCTATGCTCTTGTGCTTTTTATCTGCATCTTCATTATTTGTTAGTTGAGATAATTCAAGCTCATATTCTAAAAGCTTACCAAACATTGCTGCTGTGACCTTAGGTTGCCAATCCCTTGTTAGACACTTGAGAATTTTGAAGTTCAACTCTTCTGCATCAAAGGTTTTACCAAGTCCAAGCAAGTGATTTACAATGTGGGTAAATCTAGTTTAAAGCTGTGAGATATTCTAATCATCTCTCATTTTGAACATTTCATATTCATGAATGAGAGTATGTTTTCTTGATCTCCTCACATCTTCAGTTCCTTCATGTGTGACTTCAAGCAATTCCCACATTACTTTGGCACTTTTGCACCTAACAGTCCTGAAAAATTCATCGGAAGATAAAGCAGAAGTTATCATATTTTTTGCCTTGAAATCATATTGAACCATTTTCTTTTCAATTTCTGACATTTCATCCCATTCTTTTGGTATTGTTTTGTTATCCACAATTTTGGTTGGAATGTAAGGACCTTTTTCAATACAATTCCAAGCTCCCGGGTCGTTTGATTGGATAAAGATTTGCATCATACTCTTCCAAAAATTAAAATGTTCCCCTTCAAACAAAGGAGGTCTATTCAATGAGGCTCCCTCTTTGAAAGTTATTTGATTAGTATTCATTGTACTGAATTTTGAAAAGATCTTGAGCAAATTACAAGAACCAGTTCTTGATGCCAATTGAAAATATAATGAACACTTATGTAAATAACCAAGAGGGGGTGAATTGGTGCTACCTCAGAGTTTTTAAAATCTAAAACAAATTTTAAACACAGCAGAAGACCTTGAAAGAAGGATCGTATCTTAACCAATTTAGAAATCTATCTTTTGAAAACAATTTTTATCTCAATCAACCCACTCTTGAGCTTCAACCAATCTTGTGATGTAAAAAAACATAATACTTCAAGAACAATATGAATATGAACAGAAAAATACAATTACACACAAGATTTATACCGGTTCACCTCTCAACCCTGGAGGCTACATCCAGTTTTACTTCTAATCAGTCTTGATTAGAGTTTCCACTATAACAAAAATGAATATCTTTACAAGCACACACAGATCTCTTTTACCCACCCTAGGTAAAATTCAAAATCTAAACCTATAGACTTCTCAAAAGATCTAAGAACCAGAGATCCCCTCTCTGTTCTACCCACTAGAAACCTATCTAGCTATGCTTTAAAGATACAAATTGTTATATGAACAAATAATAATAAAACAATCAATTTCTAAACAATACAACAATGAAATTGATTCAAGAAAGATATCACCTGAATATCCTCAGTGCAATGTACGAATTTAAATGATCAAACCAGCTGAGAATGAATGACATGATCTTTCTTGATGAAATCTTTTAACAAATAATTCTTCAACACAAGCTATTCATGAAATATGTGACTCAACAAATGAGATTCTTCATGATTCTTGAAACTACTATGAAAGAATGTTTCTAATGAGCCTTGATGTTTTAGAAATCTCCAGAGAGTGTTTTACAAGGCTTTTTCGACAACTCATGTAATCTATTTCACTTAATGAGCTGCATCTACTTATAAAAAAATAGAATTAACTGCCTGTAATCGATTATTCCGTAAGAGTAATCGATTATTTTAACTAATGTAATCGATTAAAGTTCCAAAATAATCGATTAAAGTGTTCATCAGAAATCTGGAAAAAATCTCAAGAACAAATAATCGATTAACTCATGTCGTAATCGATTATTCCAGGAGATCATGATTTTCTGAAACACTGATGTAATCGATTAACACTCAAATAATCGATTATCACAGGAAGTGTGAAAAACTCATCAATGCATATTTAATCGATTACAACAATCTGGTAATCGATTAAACCAGATAAAATTTTTCCTGAAAATTATGGAGAAGCACATATAATCGATTAATCCGTCAAGTAATCGTTTATCACAGAACGACTTGACATAGTCAGCCTAATATAATCTATTACGAGAACTTGGTAATCGATTAAAGTGTTCATATGACACTATGCAATTCTGTATACAAGCATTTAATCGATTATATACCATCAGTAATCGATTAAAACAGTGAAAAATACTTTTTGTGAAAACTTTAATTCTTTAATGTCATGCCAAATGATTCATGTGTTTTATATGACTTAATCATGAATTAATGAATGAATGTATGCATGACCTAATCAAACTATGTGAGGAATAAGAGGTTTTATCTTTCTTGAACCAAGCTTTTGAACAAAATACATATGCCATCAATTTGAGTGGGCATGTAAAATCAAAACTTATGATTCTCTAGACTTGATTCTTCATAATCTTCCTCAACATATTCTTCATCATATCTAACAGATCCAACCTTTGAATGCTCCTTCCACAATATTTTAGAGGCTCGAGGATCTTACCCGAGAGCTTGAAGTCTTGGAGGTCCAAACTGAAGACCCGATTCTCCCTTTGGTTCCAGTAAGACACGCCGATGAAGTTGTAGATGAAACCTACGATTGTGTTGTCGAAGCGCCAGTCGCTGACGCGGTTCAGACGGTCGAAGAGGGTTTCTTTGATGCCCTTGAGACATGTCACGTCGTCTTCGACCTGCGACGAAACAAAGAAGAGGTTGAACCCCAACAAGCTCTACAGAAGGAGCGAGGAGGGAAAGGTGTTACTGTTGTCCATGGAAGGCAAAACGGATTGTGGGGTGTGTGAAAGGTTTGATTTTTAAGGGGCGCGACCTAGCAGGCAGGCAAACATGAGAGGAGAGACGAAGGGGTGCTCGAGATAAAAGGAACGGGCCATCGCGAATTTAAAATGAAAAAACAAGACCTCTACGGTTACTTTTTAATACCGTCTTTGAAATGGTATTTTAAAATCGATTTTAAAAGAACCGTCTTTGAAAATTACAATTATATACAAAATTGCCACCAAATTTTTTAAGAAAACAGTTTTTTAGGAACCAACTTTAATGTAGTGTCGTAGAATCACTCTTTTTTAGTAGTGTATCTTCATACTCTAATATATGGCGTAAATTTCCAATTAACGGGACCACATAAGATATGCTTAATAATCTAGGGAGGGACAACACAAGAAATTGATCGAGTTAATGTTGGATGTCCACAAGGGTTTTTCTTCTAGTTGACACGGAGCTTTCAAAGAAGGTTTGATTATGAAATCGCAAGTTACTTCCAAATTTTGCTAATACCAAATGCATGGAATACTTAGCCCTGAAGTACTCTACTTTTGGACCACATTGCTTAAATTTGTTTCTCTGTATGCAACAAAGTCAGATATTTTCAGTGAAATCGGTTAATTAATTACACTTACCGATTGTAATGACTCGTGATTTGCCCATAAGCATTTCAGTAATGAATGTTGTTTGTTTATTTTGGACAAAGCTTCTCTAGCTTCCAAACAAGAAGAAATTTTGGACAACCTAATCATTTTACTGGCCAAGATAAACACTTGAAAATATTTTGGACAATCTCATGCACTCTATCTAACATTTACACATTTGTCCTAATTATTAATGTCTAACGAGTAGGACCTAATTAGTTTCTTTTAGTCTAAAATGTGGCCCAACAAGAGAAAGTGATATATAAAATACTGTTGTATTGTTGTTATATGGGAATTATTTGAAGCAAATGCAAAATGTAGAACTGTCGCTTGAAAAAATAGATCACTGTCAAGATTATTATTATTATTATTATTATTTGGTCTCAAGAACTACGCTTTGAAATTGCAGTATATGGTCTGGTTCAGCGTTTTCTCGATTGATCAAAAGGTGATCTTTTACATTTGTCTCCTGCAACGTTAAGGTATGAACGAATCTCTGATCTATTTTAATTTGTTCTGTCAATTAGGATCAAGCACTACTTATTGCAAGAATTGAATTCTATGTGTGACAATAAAAGGGTATTATGCATTAATAAAATTTAAATTTAAATTATTTATCGCAAGCTAGTGGTTTTGTCCCAAAAATTTCATAAATTAAAATAATTCAATTCCAATATAATAAAATTTGAATAATTTTTTCTTGGATATCAAAATGATAATTTCTTAGATCTTCTTGTAGATAAATGATGTAAGGATTTGATGTGCCTCACTTATATTAGTGGTGGCTTCATTGATGTAATTGTATGTCTCTTGTGTGTTTGTATGAACACACTCCATTAAATATTATCAAATCATTTCATTGCATAATTAATTTTTTTTACTTCTTGACGTTTCTTAACAAAGATTTGTTGTTGGTAGCTTGTACCAATGGAGATTCCTGAGAAACAAAGGTGGATATATCAAAGGTTGGATGCTAATAAACGTAGGACAAATGAGTTTAGAGAAGGAGTGTTTGAGTTCGTTCAATTTGTTACTAGTCATGACATGTTTCGAATGCAAGGTGAACAAACAAGGTGTCCCTGTAAGAAATGCAAATGCAAAGTTTTCAAGTTTGTGGATGATGTGATAAGGGATCTTTATGAGGAAGGTTTCATGCCATGTTAGTTATGAATTTGAACTTTATTAAACTTTGACATTCATTTTATTAAATTTTGAAAACTTTGAATTTGCACTTTATCAATATTTAAATTAGAATTTTGTTATTAGATATATTTACACATTATGAATGTCCACTTTTATTTATAAGTTTGATTATACAATTTAATTAAAAATTATATTTATAATTGATAATTATTAAGCAGGTCAAAATGTAACGTGAAAAAAGAAAAAAATAAAGCATATTTTCCTTTTGCGATCGAATTGTATTTTTAATTAATTTTATATTTAAAAATTAATTATTAAATAGCGACCGAAATAACTACTGGAATAAACTTCATATATTTTATACAACTTAGCATCGAATTAGCGACCGAATGAATTTTTTCAAAACTAATTATTCAGTAAGGACTGAAATAACGACTATCTATTTCGGTTGCAAAATTGGTCATGCAAAATAAACCAAATACGGTGCGATCGAAATTTATTTTATTGCCACCGAGTCATTCGGTCACGAAATAGCGACCAAATATGTATTTGGTGACTAAGGAGTTAGCGATTTGGGTATTTGCAATGCAGTGAATTCAGTCTCCATTTCGGTTGCCAACAACTCCAGCGATCGAATTTAACAATTAAGCGACCGAATTCTTGCTTGCTAAATCATGTTTTTTTTTTAGTGCGTGCTATCAAATTCAAAATATTGAGATATAATTAGTACCTGTTGAGGCCAATCACCATCTTCTAATTGAGAATTGATGAATAACTTTGTGGCATGGTGAATGGGAGTTGGGTCTATCTCAGCCTAGCTACATACGAAATGTATAAAATAAAGAAAAAACACTTATTTATCATTTATTTTGGTTACACTGACAAATAAACATGTTGACATTTAAGATAAGATGGAATAGTCCCATATTATCTCACGCACTTAAAAACTAGAAGAATTTATGTACATGTTCAGCATAAATTAGACCCATTAAGGCCCAAGCAGGTTGTACAACATTTGATCGACTTCCTTCAAGATGCACATATATCTTCATTGTACCCATTTGTTCATTAACATATATTAGTAATAGTATATAGTTAGCATTGAAGATGAAGAAATTATACTAACAAATAATCACTTAATTACAAAACTTCCTTGGGCATGAAAGATAACTTTCTCCCCACCCACCATCCTCATTTTGTATCGTGAGTAGAAATTTCACAGCTTTACGAATGACAATACAATTAGTGTAAGTCTTGTCAGCAGCAACAAGACCTCTAAGTGCAAACCAGGAGATGCAAGTGAAGCAAACTCCCCAACTCCCATACCAAGTACCATCCATTGATTGTGTATCTTCAAGGAATCGTGTTGCTTTAGCAATGGAATTCACTATTTCTTCCTTCTTGTGCTCTAGATATAGCTCTTAAACAACACCATTAATTAATTTCTATTAAAAACAAAAAAAGACAATCCAATATATATACTTTCATGGTCATTCCATCTTTTGAAAACCATGAGTAATCTAGGATCCTTGCAAGATGCTTTTTAAAAGCATCCCCTTTTGAATCTTCCACCCAACAAGCAAGCATTTATAAAATCTGAAATTTATAAACATGTTAGTGACATATTTGAATGCGTTCCTTTTGTAGAGAAAATTAAGTTAAATTATTTCAATTAATGCATACTATACATGTGTGTGTGTGTGCGTGCTTTAGTATTTATGATATGCCCACCTTTTCTACGCACCCAATGTCTATATATAAACTATTTTCATCTTCATAAAGAATATGGTTCATTATTACTTGAAGTGTCTTTTCTCAAACTCACTTGTTCAAAGGTCAACGTGTAAGAAGTGGCTCAACGAATACATACAAACTATCTCATATTAGATCTTGTATCAAGAATGAGGATAATAAAGATCTTCTTGTTATTCATAAAATGTTCAACAATTATCCTTTTTGTCATTAAGACTTTACATATATATATATATATATATATATATATATATATATATATATATGCACCATTGTAATTATATTAGATTCCATTGTTTTCAGTAAGGTCTTTTAAAATGAAACATGTTTTTTATATTAAGACTAATTATGTTTATATATGTTCTTTTCAATATTAAATAACTTTTTTTTTTCTTCTAGTCTATTTTTTTAAAAATGTTTTACTTGAATTAATTATGTAAATTTTTCCATAATTTAAATAGATAAATTTTAAAATTATATTTTTATATTTTACTGGAAGTTATAAGTATATGCATAATATTATATCTCTTACCTCTACGTTTGTGACATTCTTTCTTCCAACTATTTTCGTCATAAGGATGAATATATAAAGAGTTCTTCCCTCAAGTTTAGGATTAATGGTGTGATTGGACTCACTAATCTCTTCCCATATAAGTAAGACATAGGCTTGTATGTCAATCGACAATAACACCACATCATCTTAGCTGCAATTTTTTGTGCAAAAGAGATACAATAACTATACAATTTAAGAATTAAATATTATATATTACCTTTGGTTCTTGTATAAGAAATAAGTGATAGTGTATTTTATATTATAACTTGTTTCTTAAAATAAAGATCAAATGTAGTAGTATTTGTTCCGTTCCTTAAAAATGGATGTCCAGCAACAATGCTAGAAATCGATGTATGATCAAACTCTCTCTCTGAAGGTGTTTATGAAGATTAAAACAACTCCAAGAAGAAGATCGTAGCACAAACGAACCACAAATTGGACGTGGGGTGTGTGCATTGTGAGAATAGAAAAGAGAGAGTAAAAGTATGTGTGTACCTTGCACCTTTGGTGAGAATGACTATTTATGCTTACTGACCTGTGGAAAAATAAGGAAACTATGCCAATTCTTGATCATGATCTCCCAAAAGATGAACAAATATTCTGGATATTCAGTGCAGAAATATTCTTCCATATCTTTCTTGATTCTATAATTATTTAGGACCCAATCTCCCCTAATCTTGCCATTAATAACTTGATACCAACTGCATTGGACTCTTTAGCCTTTGGCCCAATATAAAATATCCGTACAGTTGCCCCTCATCTCGGTTATTGAGTAATCTGAATGACCGAGGTGACTATATTGAGCTTTAAATTTATGACCGAGATAATTTTCTCGGATAAGTCAGCCTCGTTTATTGAACTTCCGAGATGTTTTTTCTAGATCTGCTTCTGCGGAGCTCGGATACTACGATTGCTTGTTTCCCTAAGAGCTGACCTCTTTTTCTGACCTCGGCCGAGATAATGAAGCGTTTTTCTCTGCTAAGCCGACCTCTTTTTCTCGATCCCTAATTCCAATGTAATGAAGCATTCTTGTTGTCGTTTGGAAATGTGAAACGACGTGCCTCTCTAGCATTTAATGTTCTGCTATTTCTTTGCACGTTCTAATCATGACTATCCCTTGCTATTTGCCTGTTTTGCGCCTGTCTCTTGGTTAACTGGTCATAATTGCCCCGGTAATTAAGCACTTTTATCAGTTACTCATTATTTTTAATTCAAATTTCGACGGTTACCATTTTTTAATTTCGTGGGTTTCGGCGATTACTTTCCACTCTTATAAACCATACCTTGTCATTTTCCCCTACTGTCTCCAAAACTTTTAGTTCATTTCCCTCCTGTTGCTTGCTTCTGCTCCAGCTTTTTGCTTTTTGCCCACGCATTTGGTGCTTCATCCTTTCTTCTTCAAAAATTCCTCACTCCAGGTACTTCCTCTTTCCTTTACTTCGTGATTCTGCATTTCTTTTTCTCCTCATTGTTCTTTTTGTTTTATTTTGGTGGTTCTATTTCCCTTTAGACCTCTCTTTCTGGGTTTTTGCCCTCTTTTTCTGTTCCTGTTCATCTTCATCCCTTATTCTTCTCCTTTTTGATTGCTCGAAGTCTGTTATAATTTCGTAGCAATGAAACTCACTCCGGAGGAAGAGGCTCGTATTGTCGAGAGAATCACCCCTTATTCTGCTTTTTGGTTCTTTGGTAAACCCCTCACTGAGGAGGATAAAACCAAACGCTTCCTTCAAACCCCTACTGGTGGTTTCAAATCTTCAAAAAATCCTTTAGCTAGAAAACCTCATCCTTCAAAAGCTACAACAGGTTCTTCTTCTAAAGCTGTAGAGGGTTCTGGTATAGGGTCCAATAGGGAATCTAGGGGTCGCCCTGTGACCCCTCCCGTTCTTCCTTCAAAGCCACGTCCCTTAGAACCTCGTTTTGAAACCCGGTTTGAACCGTGCAAGAGATGCATGGATAGGTTCATGTATCTAGCCAGCTCGGGTTTTGACAAGAATGCCGACGACGTGCTAGATGCGTGCCGGCACAACCTTGTAGTCGTCATTCCACCTCTGCCCCAGCCCAGAGCCAAGGTGCCAGCTGAAAGTATCTCGGCGTCGGCTAACACTTCACGAATTGTCGTTAATTTTCCAGGTACCTTTGCTGATTATTTTCTTTTTTATTTTGTCGTAGGTCATCATGGAAGTCCCTTCTATGGAAATCGTTGAAGAGTCTCGGTCAAGCGGTTCCCATACTGACAACCCCTCTCCAGACCTGATAGCCAGATTCCCTTGGGTTACCTATGAGGTTCTTAACACCTCGTCATCCATGAGTCTGGAGGGCATAGCCGCCCTCCCTGTAGGGAATCAAGAAGGATTCTCAATTCGCCATCCCAGCCCTCACGTGTCGATCTGTTCTAGTTTCGAACAGGGCGAATCTAGCTTTTTCTTTTTCTGTGCCGACGTGGTCACCCGCTTGGGCATCTGTTTTCCCCTTTCCGAGTTCGAGATGAAGCTCTTAAAACACCTGTCCCTAGCCCCTTCACAACTTCACCCAAATGGTTGGGCCTTCGTAAAATCCTTTGAGGATTTGTGTGTAAACCTGGGAATCCCGTGAGCGGTTCCCATTTTTATGTATTATTTTTCTGCTCAGACTGGCCGTTCTGGCCGAGAGCCTTCTAACCGGAAAGGATGGACTTCCTTAAGAAGTCGTCCTAAATGCAAACTTTTTTCCCTTTTTGCTGAATCTTTCAAGAGGTTCAAAAATAATTATTTTAAAGTCAGTGCCAAACCTGGCCAACAACCTTTCTTTCTTCAAGGGTCGGAATCTGCCGGGGTAAAGTGGAAATTTCCACTTTACTGGTCCCGTGCCCATCATGGATTCCAATCTGTCGGATGAGGACGCTTACTCGGTCATCCAGATTGATGCCTTCCGAGAAAACCAGGGTTTATGTGAAATCCCACCGGCTCTTCCTGACTGTTAGTCGAATTCATAAAGTATATTATAGTATTTGATTTTCCATTTCTGTTGTCTAACTTATTTGCTCGGTTTTGCAGCTACTGAAATGGAAGACCACTCTGGAGATTTGAGGGCTCGGTCCCGAAAGACCTCCGGTGCCCTAAGGCCGGCCCCCGAAGTTCCTCCTTTCCTCAAAAAACTCAAACGGGGGAAGGTGACCCAGCCGACAATGAAGACGGCCGTTACTTCGACCGCAATAGTTCTTCCCATTTCTACTGTCCCGGCTCCTGCCGCTTCCGATCCCGCCCCTCCTGCCGAGGTCCCTGCTCCTCCTCCTTCTGCCCCGGTTGCTGACCCCCCGGCTACCGAGTATTCCACCGCCGTGCTCCCTGATGCTACGAAGCTGGAGCTCAGCCACTTGTGGGAACGGGGGGCCGAGGAGCTTTTCCCCTTCCTCTAGGCTCCCAAACGCTTCGCCGATTCTTCTCAGCTTTCTGAAGACGACGTCCGACTGCTCCAGCAGATGCAGCTGCATGCCTATCAAACGGCTTCTCTTGTTGACTGTCTAGTAATTACTAAAGATAGGTGCAACAAGAACAAAGAGGAGCTTGCTGCTGCCGGCGTCAAGATTCAGAAGGCCGAGGCGGACTTGGCTGCCACTCGGATCGAAACTCAGCAAGCTGCGAAAGATTTGCAGCTTGCCCGAGTTGAGTTTGAGCGAGATCTTCAGGCAGCCCGCTTCGAGACTCAGCAGGCCTTCGCCAAAGTCGCCCTTATGACTCAAAATGTAAATGAGGTGAAAACCTTGTTTGAGGGGGCCCAGGCGGAGGCTGAGAATGCTAAGTCCAAGCTTCTGGAGGTCGAGAAGGAGGCGGCAGAGCTGCAGGAGGCATTGTCATCGGCGGTCAAAGATTCCTTCAACAATGCCCTTGCTCAAGTTCGATGCCTCAACGCCGGGATTACTCTGAACAGCGAAGGGCTGCATTTTCAATCCTTTGTTCGGGACGGTGTCGTCATTCCTTACTTTGATCAAGAGGATTCCGTCGCCGAAGCTGAAGACTTAGCCGAGGTTGGAGCTGAAGAGACCTCGGCTCCAGCGGGCGGTGCTTGAAGGGCCGGTTTCATTTTGTATATGTTTATTTTTATTTGAACGATTGCTTTGTTTCAAACAATTTTTATATTTTGGAAAATATAGTTATTTCCCATATTATTGTTCTTCGGTAGAACTTTTAAGTATGCGCATTTAAATATTCATTTGGCTCTAACGGCCAAGTATAATATCGATTGACTTACACGATGTTTCTCGGTTCTTGTTCTTTGTCCCAAGTTATCGTTGGTGTATCACGACCACTTTGGACCGTGCCAACCTGATCAGGGTTTGGAAACACCTCGGATCCGCATGGAACGGTATATGAATATTGCTTAAAAAGCCGCAGTCAATGTATGACTTATATCGAAATATATTTTCAAAGGAAACTGTCAATTCATGACTTGTTTATTCATAAATATCAACTTATTCGTCTCTATGATTTCGATGAAAGAGATTATATGAAGTGGGGGTGTCAAAACCGTTGGCTGCCACTCTTCTCAATTAACGGAAAACACATAGATAAAAACACCTCATAATTAACTATAATATGTCTTCAATTTGTTGGCGTTCCACGTACGCTTGATTGCCTTCTTATCCAATGTTTCTAACATGTATGCCCCCTGGCCGAGATTCTGACAACTCGGTATGGCCCTTCCCAGTTGGCCGCCAGCTTTCCATCCTGAGCATTCTTGTTGCCAATGTCGGTCCTCCTCAAGACCAAATCACCTTTTTCGAAGGATCTCGGTCTGATCTTCCTATTAAATCCTCTGGCCACCAACTACTTTGCAGCCACATCTCGGATATGTGCTTGAGCTCGGGTTTCATCTATCAACTCCAGCTCGCTAATCAAGGCCTTATTGTTAGCCTCCTCTCCTCCTTTGAGCATCATTATTCTCCTCCAAGAGGGTTGTCCGATATCGACCGGAATCATGGCCTCGCACTCGTAAGTCATTCTGAATGGGTGAGTAGATGATTGAGCCATGGTCCTATGCGCCCACAAGACATAGTACAGTTGTTCCACCCAACTGCCTCCGGCATCGTGCATTCTCTTTCTGAGTCCTTCTAATATAACCTTATTGGCAGCCTCGGCCTGGCCATTAGACTGTGGATGCTCCATGGAAGAGAAATGGTGCTTAACATGGAAGCTGGCCATCATCTCTCTGAACTTCTTATCGGTGAACAGAGTTCCGTTATCTGTGATGATTTCGGCCGGGATCCCGAATCTGGAAATGATGTTCCTTTCAAAAAATTTCTGGATTCGGGCTGAGGTAATGGTGGCTAATGGCTCTGCTTCTATCCATTTAGTGAAATAATCAACAGCTACAATGAGCCATTTCAGCTGACCCTCTGCAGCTTTGAAAGGTCCCAACAGATCCATCCCTTACTTGTAAAAAGGCCAGGGAGAGGTAGTAGTTGTCAACTCGGACGGGGGGGGACCATATCACCTTAGCGTGCTTCTGACAACTCTCATATTTCTTCACATGATCTTGGGCATCCGTCTTCATAGTTGGCCAAAAGTATCCGCCCGAATATCCTTCACTGCCAGTGCCTTCGCCCCCATATGTTGGCCGTTGATGCCCTCATGTATCTCGGCCAATATATACTCTGACCGGTCAGGCCCAACACAAAGCAACATAGGGGTGTGTGGACCTTTGCGGTACAACTCACCCTCTAGAGTGGTATATAGAACAACATCTCGGATCAACTTCTTGGCCTCGGCCTCATCATTTGGGATTACCCCCGCTTTAAGTATCTGATTATGGGCTGCCTCCAGTCGGACCCTGTCGAAATCATCATGATGCAAGTAGGATAAGCCAGCTCTTATTGGACGACCGTTCTGTGGTTGCCCGCACCCTTGGTGCTCGCTAGCTTAGACAATATATCAGCCTTCATGTTTTCTTCTTGGGGAATATGGGAGATGATGACCTCATCAAACTCGGCAATGATCTCCCTGACCCTGGCCAAGTATTTGATCAACAAGGGACCCTTGGCCTGGTATCTACCTTCAATCTGGGTCGTGACAAGCTGGGAATCTGTGAAAACTCTCACCTTCTAGGCTCCTTGCTCTCTGGCTGAGGCCAGTCCGGCTATCAAGGCCTCATACTCAGCTTGATTATTCGACGTCGGGAAATTGAGCCGCAGAGATTGTTCAACTGATACTCCCTGTGGGCTCTCTACTATAATTCCTGCTCCAATCCCCTTTGTATTAGACGATCCATCCACAAAGAGTGTCTAGACTTCCTCATTGGCCGAGGTTGACGGGGTGAGCTCAACCAAGAAGTCGGCCAAAGCCTGGGACTTGATTGCATGTCGGGCCTCATATTTCAAGTCAAACTCAGACAACTGTATTGCCCAATTCATCATTCTTCCTGCCAAGTCTGGTTTGTGGAGAACCTGTCGAATTGGCTGGTTAGCCGCCACTAAAAGTGCGAAAGCCACCTTTTCTAACTTCTGATACCTCAACTCCGAACACTTCAATGCTCGGCTTATGAAATACACGGGCAATTGAGTCTTGCCGGCCTCCCTAACCAACACGGCACTCACCACTTCTTCGCCCACTGACAAGTACAGTATCAGCATTTCACCAGGTTCCGGTTTGGACAACACCAGTGGTGAAGAAAGGCATTTCTTGATTTCTTGAAAGGCGGCCTCACATTCCGGACTCCAACCAACTCGGGCTTCCTTCTTTAGCAGCCGGAAAAAGGGAAGGGCCTTTTCTGCAGATTTGGGGAGAAATCTTGTCAATGCCGCCAGCCTACCAGTCAGCTGCTGTACCTCCTTCTTGGTTGTTGGAAACTTCATGTTCAGGACTGCTGCACACTTGTCCTGGTTAACTCAATTCCTCTATGGGTCAGCATAAAGCCCAGGAATTTCTCCGCCGTTACCCCAAAGGCACATTTGAGCGGGTTCAACCGGATGTTGTTTTCTCTCAACCTGCGAAAAGTCTCCTGCGGATCTCGGATATGATCCCCAGATGAATCGGTCTTAACAATCATGTCATCAATATACACCTCTATATTCCGGCCGAGCTGCTGGGCAAAAACTTTGATCATCATGCACTGATAAGTGGCCCCGACATTCTTCAAGTCAAAAGGCATCACATTATAACAATAATTGGCCTCCCCTCCTCTAAAGGCCGTCTTCTCCCGATCTCCCGGATACATTGGGATTTGATTGTACCTAGAATATTCGTCCATGAAAGACAGCAACTTGAACCCGAAGGAGTTGTCCACCAGCTGGTCTATGCTCGGCATTGGATAGGAGTCTTTGGGACAAATTTTCTTGACATCAGTATAATCAACACACACTCGCCATTTGCCGCTGGGCTTTTTAACCATCACCACATTAGACAGCCACATAGTGTATTGGATTTCTTGTACAAATCCAGCATCCAATAGTTCCCGGATATGTTTCTCCAATGCTTGTTTCTGATCAGGGCCGAGATTTCTTTTCTTCTGAGCCACCGGTTTTGCGCCGGGGTACATAGACAATTTGTGACAACAGAATGTGGGATCTATTCCAGGGATTTCTAAAGCTTTCCAGGCAAAGACATCTCGGTTATCTCTGAGACATTTTGTCAACTCGGCCCGTGCAACTGGATCAGCTATCATCCCAATCTTGGTGACTTGGGTAGCTTCTGGGCCGATCTGAATGTCTATAAGCTCATCTGCTGGCTCGGGCCTCCATTCCTCCACCTTTTCTCGCACATCAAGTTCCACCAGGTTTATGGGCTTCACCTGCTTTCTGTCCGTTCTCTTGGATTCTTCTCGGCCCTCCTGACAACTCGGAATTGATGAAGGGCCAGCTCCACTTTCCTTCACAGCATTGAAATAACACTGGCGGGACTCCCTTTGATCTCCGTAAATAGTGATTACTTTGTCATTACTTCCTATCTGCTTCATCTTCTGGTGCTTGGTGGACATCAAAATATCCCACTTATGGAGTGTGGGCCTTCCGAGAATCACATTGTACGGGGAAGGAAATTCCCCTACCACGAACTTAACTCTTTCTGACCTGAAACCTTCTTTTGTTCCCAATGTAAGCCGCAACTCAATGGAACCTCTGAGTGCGGTATTCTCGCCATTGAAGCCCGACAGCACTGCTTGACACGGCTTCAGATCTTCTTCGTCCAGGTTCATCCTTTTGAATGCCGCCCAGGATATGATGTCAGCACAACTGCCGTTATCAACAAATATCTTCTTAACCCGACAATTAGCTATTGTCCCTGTTATGACCAGGCCATCCTCATGTCCAGGTATCACATCCGCCAGGTCTTCTTTGGTAAAATAAAGCAAGGGTGGCTCAGTCCTGTCACTGGTGGTTTTGAACTTGGGCTGTTCCCTCACTGTCAGGACTTCCCTGAGGTATTTGCGGCGTTGATTAGCCGTGTCACCTCCTCCTCCCATAGCACCAGTAATGACATTGCACTCGAACTCTGGCTCTGGGAACTCCTCATCATCTGTCTTCTTCCTCTTCTCATCTCGGCCTTTCTGATCATCATTGGGATTGCCCTTGCACTTTCCTTGTTGCCCCTGGGTTTTAATCACGTACCGCCTCAACTTGCCTTCTCGGATGAATTTTTCTATGGCATCCCGCAAGTCCCAGCATTGATCAGTGGTGTGTCTTGGACCATTGTGAAACTCGCAAAAGCGAAAATAATCAAGGCCGACCTTCTTGAACACAGGTCGAGGTCGGTCTACTTTTTTCATCTCGGTCAAAGCTACTTCCCTCCATACTTGTGCTCGGGAAGTGTTCAGCGGGTTGTACTTATCATATTTGGTCTCATATCATCCCGGCCTATGGCCGACATCCTGGGTCCTGTTGGGGGGAATATTTCCGAGGTGTGGGCGGTGTTTCAGCGGAGATCCCTTCCTCTTTGGAGCATTGTTAGCAATCTCCATCTGTTCTAACTCCAGATACTTCTTTGATCGGATTCTGAATTCCAGCAAAGTCTTAACCGGGTCCTTATCGATAGATTTCGCTAGCCGAGATGATCCGCTGAGCCCAGCCGATAGCAGGTGGACATGCACCTTCTCCTCCAGGCCCTGCACTTGCAAGGCGGCCACCTTAAATCGGTCCAAATAGCTCTACAATGACTCCCTCGGATGTTAGCGGATCTTCCCCAAGACAAACTCGGACTTCGGCTGTTTCTTGCTCGTTGCAAAGTTGAGCAAAAACCTCTGGCTGAAGTCCTCAAAGTTACGGATTGACCTGGGTGGGAGTGTGTGAAACCATGTCTGGGCGGCACCGGTCAGAGTGGTAACAAAGATTCGGGAGATTATCGGTTCATCAATCCCCCATACGCACATCTGCATGTCAAACTCATCAATGTGCACTTGCGAATCTTGACTACCATCGTATTTGGACAGGAAAGACCCATCGAAATCTTCAATAAAACGAGCATTAACGATCTCGTCCACAAATGGGCTGTTGTTATGCTGTCCACGCCGATACTTCCTCTTGTATACCTCGGCCCCTCCTCTGACTTGGCTGGCCGAGATGCTCCTAATGATGGCCTGGCGAGGGATCTCGGCCCTAAAGGGCACATTGCGCTGCTTCGGGCCGAGTTCTGGCTGACGAGATGTTTCTCCTGGTTCAAAGTGAGGGTTCTGCTCTGGTACCCCGACCTCTGTGTCGTGTGCCGGGATCTCCATGCGGCCGAGGCGTTGTTCCACCTCATGTCTCCACCTCGCACAACGGTCATCTAGTTGTGCAATAACAAGGTTCATGTCTTCCTGACGTTGAAGAGCGTGCCGGCGCTTGAGTTGCTCGATCCGAGTTAAAATAGACTGCAGCACATTGTTAGTGAGGCGCTGCATTAACTCATGCTCCACCTCGGCCGCCGCGGGGGTGGATTCCCCGAGTCTGCCGGTAAGGGAAGCGGATTGTTCTGTGCCCGAGATGACGCAGTGCCCGTGAGTGCGTCTTCCACCCGGACGGAGAGCAACCTCCTACGCTCGGGTAGGTCTTCATGCTGGTGTCTTCTCGTGTTTACCATGGTGGGAGTCAAAATTTATCATTTCCCACAGACGGCGCCAATGTTCTGTTCCTTAAAAACAGATGTCCAGCAACAATGCTAGAAATCAATGTATGATCAAAATCTCTCTCTCTGAAGGTATTTATGAAGATTAAAACAACTCCAGGAAGAAGATCGCAGCACAAACGAACCATAAATTGGACATGGGGTGTGTGCATTGTGAGAATCGAAAAGAGAGAGTAAAAGTATGTGTGTACCTTGCACCTTTGGTGAGAATGACTATTTATGCTTACTGACCTGTGGAAAAATAAGGAAACTATGCCAATTCTTGATCATGATCTCCCAAAAGATGAACAAATATTCTGGATATTCAGTGCAGAAATATTCTTCCATATCTTTCTTGATTCTATAATTATTTAGGACCTAATCTCCCCTAATCTTGCCATTAATAACTTGATAGCAACTGCATTGGGCTCTTTAGCCTTTGACCCAATATAAAATATCCGTAACAGTATTTATTAATTTAATCATGTATTGTTTCATACAAAGGAACAAGTCAAAATTAATTAATTCAACCTAGATGAAGTGTGACAAAAGTAGGAAGGATCCACAATTCAAGAGGCATTGGGTTACTTCCTCTCCAAACAACTACACCAAGTATATGTAAGCATAAGATTATTTAAATTAGCACTGTATACACATATTTATTTGTGTTTTTAAATTTTATATATAAATAGTCATACGGAAAGCCAAATTTTTTCCCATGAAGGCATAAGTGTTACACCACCGTGATCATGAATCCACTTTCTTGCTTTAGTACAAGCATTGTAATGACCGCCATTAGGTCCTTCTCCAAGAATTCACATACATATGTAATTAAGTGTAGTACAAAATATAGTGCTATGACCCTCTATATGTAGTCCCCAACCTCCATCTTCATTCTTCTAATGAAAGTATTGGTTAGCATTAATTGTTCACTGTTGAAAAGAAATTCAAATTTTGTGGTGAAGCAAGACAAGAAAGTTATGTATAATGATCCAATAGTTTTTTCAAATAAAAAATAAATGGTAAAGATTAACATTATATAATAATTTTTCCTTCAACATCACAATCATTTTGATATCACATTTTGAAATTTAATGTATATTCTTGATAAAAATATATGTAATGAAGAATCTCTCTGCAATGTTCTTCTGACAATATAGAATCAAGATACCATGTAATGTACAAACAAATGACCTGCAAGTTTTAAGCAATTAGAAAAATAATGTTAACTGGTATTTCGACATTACATAAATTTTGTCAAGGACAATTTGTCAATCACATACATATAGAGAGTGCATTAAATGAGAATACTATTTATTGTAAAAAAAACGTATTTATCAAATAGTTAAACAAATTTTTCAGCTAATAAACAAAGATAGAAGTTAACTAAAATGATTTGTTGAACATAACTTTAATAGAAATTATGATAATGAGAAACAAATCATTTATATAATAATAATAATAATAATAATAATAATAATAATAATAATAATAATAATAATAATAATAATAATAATAATAATAATATTAATAATAATAATAATTTTAAACCAAATTGTTCTTGATCGTTGATTATTGTGAATAAAACACTAATAATCCAGATAGATTAATATATGTGTAATAGTTTTTATTGGAGAAAAATTAATAAATCTTATTTATTAAATAATTAAATAAATGATTCACATGGGGATATGATATCTGAACTAACTCAATTGATAATTTCTAATGATCAACATTATGTCAAACTATCAATAAGAAATTCTCAAGAAGAAACAAAATAATTTCCTTTGAGTTGAAAATATTATAATAATTAATAAGTTCTTTATTATATTTTAATTCTAGACACATA
>PYAF01000793.1:242294-263079 GCA_007407185.1 Glycine tomentella
GGTAACTTGAAATGTTTATAAGTGATATGCTTGAAATGCTTCAGAGAATGTGTATTTACTATGGGAAAATTGTTTTCATTTTCCTCCTCCACTGATGACAATACAAATTATATGCTCTATTATTCCAAAATAGTTTGCTACTTATAAGTGCATGAGGCAACAAAAAGTAAGCATCATTATCTGTTTTTGCTAGTGTTTAGGGTTTCTATATGAATACTTTTTTTTTCTTGGTCATGCAATAATTATTTGATACTTTGTGTGCTGCATCACAAATTTGAATTGCTTTTACTAAGGATATTAGAAATTATCCATTTAAATACTTGTCATAGAGTAAGACCTATACCCAGGAGGATGGTTGCTTCCATTGAAGTTGTAAATCAAAGGTGAATATATCTTTGGTACTGGATTACACCTCCAAACTTATAGTAGCACTTTATAATCATTACAGCTTTAATTACTAAAATTAAAGCAAACATTAAATTTCTATGACATTTTTAAATATTAAATTTCTGATTTTTATTTTTTTAAAATAAGATATTCTAAGACAGTTTTTGCCAAAAAAAACCTTCTTAGAATCGTTAATTTTTTTTATTTTATAAAAGACATTCTAAGACGGTTTTTAAGAAAACCATCTTAGAATGTCACATTCAAAGATAGTTATAGACAAAGAACCGTCTTCGAATGTGACATTTGAAGACGGTTTTCCAAAGAACCGTCTACGAAATATTTTTTTCAATTTCCTTTTTTTTTAAAAAAATCCTTTCTAAGACGGTTCTTATTAGAACCGTCTTAGAATAATCATATACTAAGACGGTTTTGCTAAGAACCGTCTTAAAAAGTGAGGCTACAAAAGACGATTTTACAACCGTCTTTGAAGGTCTTTGATTGGGTTGTAGAACCGTCTTTGAAAGGTAAATTTGTAGTAGTGGCTGGAATATCAACTGCCAAGGGCTAGATCGATACGAAAGTTTGAACAGAACTACATATGTTAGGATGGGCCAAAGAAGGCCCAAAAGAAAGAAGATTAAGTGATTAAAAGATTTTATAGGATGGGGTTAAAATATTAGAATATTATCTTTATTATGATATTGATTTAACTTTTATTTCTAATTCCCTGAGCTAAGATGGTGACGCTTGTAGGGTCACTATCAGTAGCAATTAATTATAAATTGTAGGGTAAAAGTTATTTTCGTTTCTGAATATATAGAGCGTTGACAAATTCGTCTCCGAAAGATGACAATTCAAAATTTTATCCTTGAAAGTGAAAAAAGTGACAAATATATTCTTTTGTTAACTTCCGTCCAATACAGTTAATTGAAAGAGTCTGCGTGACACATTCAGGGACGAATTTGTCAATGGTTTACACTTTAAGGGACTAATTTGTGAGCTCTCTATCCAAAATATAATTTAATCTTTATATTTTTCCTTTTTTAATCATTGCAAGCATAAAATTATAATAAACATTTAAAAATTAGGAAAACAAATATAAGTTAAAACAAATATAATAATAAGCATAATATTGATTAATAAACATAATTTGTTTGTTGCTCTGAAATTTCTATTGTAACAATATTAAGTAGTGACAAAATCAAGTTGGGTTTCTTTTTTTTTTGTAAGCTAGAATTAACTTAATATTTGTGCATTTTTGTTTGAGTCTCAAATTTTGGATAAGATACTGTTAGAATAGAAATTTCAAAGTAAAAAAATATGAGATAGTACCTTACCCAAAATATGAGACTCAAACAAATTAAAATGCGCGGTCATTAAATTAATTCTTACAAAAAATGAGACTCAACTTGATTTTTAATTGTCTAATATTGTTACAATAAAAATTTCAAAGTAACAAATAAATTATGCTTATTAATCAATATTATATTTATTATTATGTTTGTTTTTACTTGTGTTTGGTTTCCTAATTTTTAAGTGTTTATTATAATTTTATGCTTGTAATGATTAAAAAAGGAAGAATGTGAAGATTAAATTATATTTTAGGTAGAGAGTTGAGAAATTTGTCCCTGAATGTGTCACGTAAACTCTTTCAATTAACAGTAACGGAGACAAGTTAACGGAGGAATAGATTTATCACATTTTTTTTCACTTTTAGGGACAAAAATTTGAATTTTCATCTTTTAAGGACAAATTTGTCAACACTATACACATTTAAACACGAAAATAACTATTTAGACTAAATTGTATTATCTCTATCCTTTTGGTATCATTGATATCTTTTATGGTAGTTTTACAATAGAGTAGAAATTAACACTAAAACATTTGTGCTTTTATAGTGCCTACTCCACCTCTCATGGAAGACCACCACCTCCGCCTTCTTCATGCCATCTCCGTTCACCGCTTATTCATATCCTTTACACACCCAATATACCACCAATCCCATGCACTAACCACTGTTTCAACTACATCCCCACCTTACCACTGGGTTCATTCATTGTGAATACACTGTCCAACATCTTGCTCTCTTTTGTTGCACAAAAACCAACCAGCGCACCACCCATGCCTAGTACAATGGATGTGCATCCACCTATGTTGAAGAAGCCGCCAACTGAGACGACTCCAACAGAGATGAAATCGACGCCAAAACATCCTCCAACAAAGCATAAAATGCAAGCGGATAAGAAAATTTCTTCTTTATTTCCAACAACGTCCTTATACTCCGTTCAAACCTCATTGTCTATTTCGTTTCCCCATAGCAGAAAACCACCCTCCTTCAGTCAAGATCGTTCAATTCCTTACCCTTCCCCACTATTCCTTTAATCCTGTCACGTGTTGCTGGCTTTTTACATTCCATGGTCATTCTTCCCTTCACTTTTTGATGCCCCGCATGGACCCTACGTTGCAAGTACCATCAAATGCCATCCATTTATTCTTTTTTTCTAAACGATTGATACCTTTTGAACCATTGATTCCCACACTAGCTTTTTGCATCCCACAATCTCTACCATTGGATAAAGAAACCATTCAAGTGCCTTTTCTTCCATAAGCATCGATGGATCATTTACAAAATATTGTGCAAGATTACCAGTTGGACTTTCTCTTATATGCTTGCTTTGCTTGACGATTGTTGTAGGAGCTGCTCTCCTGTCTGACTGTTACCTTATCTAACAATATATGCAACTTCGGCATTTGTAAGAGCATTTTGTTAATTTATCATGTGTTTGTAGGTATTTTCAGCATTCCGTTAATTTATTATCGCTTTGTTAACATGTGAAAAATCATTTGAATGACTTGTATGCTCAAGGGAAAGGTAGATTTCAGCAAATTATGTAGTTTTCCAATGAAGATTTTAAGAGGACCGTTATGGATCTATTATATGGGTTCAACATTGTTAATCCATGAAAGGTCCATTAAGGATATTACGTGTTGGAATCCTAACAATAAGATTTAGCTTATACGCACAATAACCACGGAGAGTCACAATAAACAAGGAACATGATCTCAATAGATAGACAGATTTCAGCCTATATAACAGGAGCGTGGCATTAGTTAGTTAAAAGGTAATTTGCCTATAAATAGGAGTTACATTCATGGAGAAAGGTACACATTCTCTCGACCTAACTTTTATATTATCACTGTGCACACACCTCACTTCCATCGACTGGTATTTGGGGGCATAGTGATCAGTATTTCAAGAGGTATTTCTTTAATAGATACCTCTGAGAGAATCTTTGATCCAATATCAAAATCACCAGCTTCCTTGCTGGACATATCTGTTTGTAAAGAAACGGAACATTGGCGCTGTCTATGGGGACTGTAAAGTTCAAATCCCGCGATCCGTGATGGTAAACACTAGAAATAACCAAACTCCACATCCATGTTCTGATGCGGGTGGAAGAGGAGAATCTGATAACCAGAACGTGGTCTGTCACGAAGCTGTACATGTGAGTGATGTAGTTTCAGACTTAGTCTCGTCTCCTGTTCTAGCAGGACGAGCAGTTCTTGAGGCTCATCAGTTGATTCCGGACCTTGCACCAGAACCTGCTGAACATCTCATGAATAACGCTCTAAATGCGATCCTAGATGAAATAAAGAATATGAAGAGAAGATATGTTCTTCAAAGGCAGGAGAACATCATAAATATCACGCTCCAGATAGAGGAACGCAATGCAGATTGGAAACGTGAAGAAGAACAATGCATACAACGCATGGAACAATGTATCAGAAATATGGAGAACCCGGTCCCTAATGAGGATCACGGACAGCAGGATAGCCATGCAGCCATTGCCAGTAACAGGAACGAGACAAATCACCAAGCCAGTCAGGTCCTGTTTTTTCCAACAAATCGTCTGGCAGAGCCCAGAAATCATGCAATTCCCCGTAACTTGGAGGGACCGGTTAGCCGATTTGAAATCGGGGGTTCATCTCGAGTGAACATTTGAAATGATAACCTGGTGCATTAAGATAGTGAAAACATGATGCATACACAACCGACACCTCCAACCCAACCTGCCAACGTCGGAAGGAACCAGATGGGACAAGCCCAGATGATAGCCCAGAATCCCGCTATTGAAGTTTCACCTCAGATAAGGATGGAAGGGGGAATATATCGGAGGAAATACATTAGAGGACAACGCAAAAATAGTCCTTTTACTGATGAGATTGTTAATGCCTGATACTTGGAGGATTTTAATGGTTCTTTTTTGTCAAAATATGACGGAAGCCAAGATCCACAAGTACATATCGATGAATTTGATATGCAGATGTGTGTGCGAGGGATTGATGAACCATCAATATCCCGTATTTTTGTTACTACCTTATCCAGAGCGGCCTAGTCATGGTTCCATACGTTGCCACCGCGATCAATTCGCAATTTTGAAGATTTCGGTCAGAGATTTTTGTTGAACTTCGCAACCAGCAAAAAACAACCGAAATCCGAATTCACAATCGGCAAAATACAACAACAACCAGGCGAAATGTTACAGAGTTATCTGGACTGTTTCAAAGATGCAGCATTGCAAGTACAGGGATTGGAGGAAAAAGTACACGTGCACCTTATCTCGGCCGGGTTGAATGGACCATCCCAATTGGAAATGTCACATACAAAGACCTAGTAAAATCGTTGATGGAGTTTCGAGCCTGATCAAAAAAGTATTTGGAGTTGGAGCAGATGGAAATCACGAATGCAATGGGTAGAGAGAAGGAAAAGAGTCCCCAAAAGGAGGAGTTCATTGCCAAGGGGTTGACAACATCAGGGGATTCCTAATCAAGGTAGAAATGCGTTCACTAAATTCAGACCAGGGAAGTATAAAAAAAATACAAAAATACACACCATTGAATGTATCCCGATCACAAGTTTGAAGGGAGGTAGCATTGATTGACATGAAGAAGGTGGAGCGACCTCGTGAAAATAATAGGAATACTTCACAACAACCAAGAGGGGCGGTGAATTGGTTGAACCTTGGTATTTTAAAAAATTCAAATTCAAATCAAAGTTTCAGGATCTTTATCACTTTCAAAACCAAGAAACCTTTTACTCAATCAAATAGCTCAGCCCAAAAATTCAATAGATCAAAAATAGAACTTGTTGAACAATGAATATGATTCAAAGAATTAAAGATCAATGAATAAGATGAGAATAGAGATATAGAAATAAGAACACAAGCAATATATACTGGTTCACTTCAAAACCTGAAGCTACATCCAGTTTCTTTTAATTCACACTGAATTAGAGTTCCACTATTATAAAATATTCTTACAAGCTTTTTACAAGAACCTCCCCTTTATCAACCCTAGATAAAGAACAGAAATCTAAAACCCTATTAGACTTCTGAGGAGAAAGATTTAGAGAACACTACTCTAATCTTTATGCTAGAGAACCCTTCTTTAGTCTCAAGCTAGAAGAATTCTATTACAATAGCCAATATCAACAAAATATGTAAACAAAATTACAATCAATGAGTTAAGGAAAGAAACAACTTGATGATCCAGTGGATGACATGCATATGAATGAGCAATTCAGGTTGAAAGACAAAAACAAACTCAGAACATTCTTCTTCGTTAACTTTTTGAAAGAAACTTCTTGCTTCAAAGAATCACTCAAAAACCCATGAGTGCTTTAGTTGATGCAAGAACTCATAGAACTCAGAAAATCACTTTGAACATGTTTAGAAAGCTTGTGTATGCTCAGAATACGAATTGATCAAGTTCCTAAACAAGCTGAGCTTTGGTTCTATTTATAACAAACTTTTGTAACTGTCAGTAATCAATTAAACACACCTAATAATCGATTAAAACGCTCATGTAATCGATTAAAATAACCTTGTAATCGATTAAAGTCTTCTACAAGATTCTGGACATGAGCAACGAGCAAAATAATCGATTATTCCATCTTGTAATCGATTAAGACAACAAGCTTCAAATATCAAAATACACTATGTAATCGATTTCAATATTTAGTAATCGATTAAATCAGGAAGCTTTATAAAACAGAATGAGCTATGTAATCGATTACAACATTTGGTAATCGATTAAGACAGGAAGACAGATTTTTCATTTAAGCCTGTGTAATCGATTACTACCTATTAGTAATTGATTCTTCCAGAGGGTCTTAAAATCATGTATAGCAATGTAAAGCTTTGTAATCGATTACTAGCTATTGGTAATCGATTAAAGTGTTTCAACAAAGCAGTTTATATGAAAGCAAAGGCCAAATAATCGATTATTCCGATAGGTAATCGATTACATTGTCTTAAGAGCTTTTCCAGAATGAACCAAAAACAAAATAATCGATTATACCTTTAATGTAATAGATTACAACAATATAAAAACAATTTTTCCAAAAACCTTTGAATCAAATTTAAAACCTTAGTTAAATATTAAAAACTTTGTTTGATTTTCATGAAAAACACTTAATTGAATCAATGAATGAATAAGTGAATGCATGAATGCATGGATCAATCAGATAGCTTTCCTTTTACATAAAATTCCAAGTTTTCAAGCATGTTGAAAGCTCAAAACTCATCTTGTATCAAAGACTTCCAATCTTCATGAAGCTCCCCTTGTATCCAACACCTCGTCCATTGTATAATTAGGCCGGGGTAGACAAACCCCGATTTTGTGAGTTTCACAATGGATCAAGGCATACCACTGACCAATGTTGGGATCTCTGAGACGCTATTGAAAAATTTGTCGGAGAGGGAAGGTTGGGTAGTACGTGATAAAGACCCAGGGCCACAGGAACAAGCGCAAAGGTGAAGAAGCTCAACCCGGGAAAGAAAAGGAAGACAAGAAGAAAAAACATAATGACGATGATGAATTTCTAGAGCCAGAATTTGAGTGTAATGTCATCTTTGGAGCCCTGGGAGGAGGAGGAGACACTGCCAATCAAAGACGAAAGTACTTGAAAGAAATTCTTTCGGTGAGAGAGCAGCCCAAGTTCAAAGGGAAAACCAGCAAATCAAAGCCTTCTATTCTATATTTTACGGAGGAGGATATGAAATATGTGGTGCCAGATAATGAAGATGTCTTAGTAATTACTGGAACATGGGCTAATTGCCGAGTTAAAAGGATGTTCGTAGACAGTGACAACTCTGTACACATTATTCTCTAGAATACATTCAAAAAGATGAATTTGGACTAAGAAGACTTGAAGCCATGTAAGACAATGTTGACAGGCTTCAATGGAGGAAATACCAGTCTTAAAGGTTCCATTGATCTACGGATGACATTAGCAACTAAAGATGCATTCAAGTCGGAAAGAGTTAAATTTATTGTGGCCGACTTTCCCTCTCCGTATAATATTATTTTGGGAAGACCAACTATACATAAGTGGGATATGTTGATGTCCACCAAGCATCAGAAGATAAAATTTGTAGGGAACAGGGATCAGGTGGTGACAATCTACGGGGACCATAAAAGAATTCCGGCAATGTTATTACAATACGGTCAAGGAAAGCGAAGGTGGTCCATCTTCACCACCCCGGATACGTCAAGGGGATCAGGTTGGCCAGAAAATAGCAGAACGCCAGTTGGGGAAACCAATAAATATGGTAGAACTTGACATGAGGGAAGATTCCAAGGAATGGAGACAGAACCAGCCGAAGATATGGAAGAATTACAGATAGGAAACCAATCGTGGCAGATCACCAAGATTGGAAAAATGGTTGATTCAGACATCAAAGTCAAACTCATGGAATGCCTCAAGAGGACCCAAGATATTTTTGCTTGGAAAGTGTCAGAAATACCGGAGATAAATCCAAATTTTTGTTGCCACAAATTATTGATGTACCCCGAATCAAAGCCAATCCAACAGAAAAAACGGAAGCTCGGCCTTGAAAGAACACAAGCACTGGCCACACACATTAGAGAGTTGTTAGAAGCTGGGTTTATAAGAGAAATTCAGTACACTACGTGGTTATCCAATGTAGTGATGGTCCGAAAATCTAATGATAAATGGAGGGTGTCACAAATTATACCAATTTGAATAAGGTATGCCCTAAAGATGCCTATCCAATGTCGATTATTGATCAACTTGTAGATAACTCGTTCGGATTCCGGTTACTATCATTTATGGACGCTTACTCTGGGTATAATCAGATAGCCATGTATCCAGCGGATCAGGAAAAAATGGCCTTTATAGGCGAGAAGGCAAACTATTGTTATAATGTTATGCCTTTCGGGTTTGAAGAACGTGGGGGCCACATACCAAAGAATGATGAATAAGGTTTTTAAGCCCCAACTTTGTCAAAATATCGAAGTTTACATTGATGATATGATTGTAAAAATAGCTACCATGAATGATCATATAAAGGACTTGGAGGAAACATTTACACTACTACATAGAAGGTCTTCTAAGACGGTTCTGGAGGGCATTCCAAGACGGCCCGTCTTTGATGCGAGACTTTGAAAGTTACCGTTTCAAAGACGGTTTAGCAACCATCTTTGTATTTGTGATTCGAAGACGGTTACCACATAAAACCGTCTTAGATTTTAATTTTCTTTTTTTATGTAATTAATGCTTTCTAGGACGGTTGTATTCCAGAACCGTCTCAGAAAGTTGACTTTCTGAGACGGTTTCTATGTATAACCATCTTAGATTCAAGTTTTGTTTTTTGGAATTAAAGCCTTCGAGGACGGTTATTCACTACAACCGTCTTAGAAAGTTGAGTTTCTAAGACAGTTTAGCATAATAATCGTCTTAGATTTAAGTTTTTTATTTTGTTTTTTTTTAAATTAAAGGCTTCTAGGACGGTTTTGCACATCAACCGTCTTAGAAAGTTGTCATTCTAAGACGGTTTAGTGTAATAACCGTCTTAGATTTAACTTTTTTTATTTTGTTTTTTTGGAATTAAAGCCTTCTAGGACGGTTATGCACTACAACCGTCTTAGAATGACAACTTTCTAAGACAATTTAGTGCAGAAACCTTCTTAGATTTAATTATTTTTTTGGAATTAAAGCCTTCTAGAACGGTTATGCACTACAACCATCTTAGAATGGCAACTTTTTAAGACGGTTTAGTGTAGAAACCGTCTTAGATTTATTTTGTTTCTTTTTATTTCTTTATTGAATTTAAACCTTCAAAGACGGTTATCCAGTATCTTTGAATGATGTGTTTCTAAGATGATTTTTGCATATAACCGTCTTAGATTTACTGTTTTTTCCGCTTCTTTTACAATTTTTATTGATAATTGTATTACAATCTCGCTTGACTAATTTTTTTTTCAAAATTATAAAATGATAATTACATAAATTGAGACACACATCAACTGAATAATATAAATTTAGTACGTAAAATCTCCATGTTCCATTGTTGTAAAAACAATCATGATTGATCAATACTCAATAACATCTTATATTTGCTTTTTTCTTTGAACAATAACATTAATAATTTTTGGTGGGATGACAATGCAACAATTGCCTATGGGTTGAAGTAAAAAAAAAAAAAAAATAACATTCACCTTAAGATAGTTGAATTTAAACAATCATTTGTCATACACCTATTTGCAAAAAATCAATGGGTATTATTCTAGCTTACCCCCATCAATAACTAAGCTTGTCGACATCACATCTCATAGGATCATCCAAAACTACACTTCACCATTTCAAACTTGAAGTAGTTGATGTCCTTAAATAACAACATTTTCGATTGTCTATCAAAATCTCCTATAACAAAAGGTTTAATTAATATTAAAAATGTATGAGAGCATAATTTCAGTTGAAAATTGTATATATATGTTTGTGCTGAGTTGTAAAATTCCTGATAACATTTAATGGAAACAAAGCATGAAGATGCAGTCTGAGATACATTTTCAAGTTATGTGGAAGAGAAGAGATCCACTATAAGGAATAATGAAAGAAATATCTCCAACAGTTTCCAACCAAATACTGGACATGTCCAACAGTACTGCAGGAGTTAAAGGTTAACAACATATTAGCAACAACTATTGTTGTGAACTCAACTATTTCCAATACTAAGGTAATCTTTACACTTTGAAAATTGTCTTGACATGTTTTTGGTTGCCAAGATCATTGAGAAACATCAAAAAAATTTGGTATGGCTATTCTATGGTGTAACTACTCTTTATCTATCTAGTTTGAGTAATGAAAAACTTGTTTCTATTTCATTTTTGGCTTGAGTTTTTAAAAGATTTAATTAAACAAAAAATAAAGCAACTAAAAGCATCACTATCATTGATGCAAATGTTCTATTCATAAATATCCCAACAAAAAATATACTTTATGATCGTTCTATGTATTTATTTATTGTTGTTATTTAATGGTAGCGAATCAGGTTGTTGCTTTTGCAGAGGACAGAAAGCTTTCTGTAGCAGGGAATGCCGCGACAGAGAAATGATGTTAGATTGGCTAGAATATCTAGAGTTTGAAAATTGAAAGCAATGGTTATTGTTGACTAGATCACTTTTGCATGCACCATGGAGACAAAGTCCTGCATTTTGAGGAGAGGATAATAACCAGAAAAAGCTCAAAGTCAAATCCAAATTTTCCATTCATATAATGATTGTATTATATGACTAGGTGGTAGCAGTAGTAACTATTTTTGTGCATTCGTATTTCATTGTAATCAGTATAAGGTCCTTTTTCTCATCCCTTTTTGAATAAGTATTTTGCTTCTTATTTTTTGCAAATTTTTTTTTTGCATCATATCCCTTGCAAATAGAGATAAGTGGGGATGTTGTAGAGTTGGTTCTAAGTCATGACTAAAATTTGATTGCTTCTTCTGGTTTTGCTACCGTTGTTATCGGGTGAAGCAGACAATTGGTGATGTGTGATTGAAAACAGTGGCTTTGTTCTTTTTCTTCTTCTTTTAATGTTTATGATAATGATGGTGTTGTGCCTATTCTCTTAGAAGGGGACCAGTTAATTATTTCTCACAAAGAAGAATATGGCCCACACAATACAGTAACAACTTTCCATTCAATTTGTTGGATAGCATATGACACTTGAAAGTGAGAAAAACAGAAGCTTGGGTGGCCTCTAAACACAAAATCAAAAACAGAAACAAACAGGAATATGTAAGAATGATAACATTGGCACCTCCTTTAAGAACCGATGTTTACAGAGGCTTCACCGTATTGACACAAACCCTGCCACATAGTAGCCCCTTTCCCTCACTTATCAGTATTTGGTACATTACACCTTAATCTAACCTATAAGTAGCCTTTTCCATAGTTCAACGTTGTAACACCCTAAAATTTCAATAACTGCAAATATACGTTATATGAATTATTCTTGACGTAAGTATTAGATTATGAGAAATTTGGCTGGTCTATATTTGAATTAATTGGGTGAAATATCAATTAGAGACATTAAGGAAATGTTTGAAGAGAAATGACCATATTACAATTTCCTTAAATCAGAAATTACATAAATGCCCTTAAGGTAAAAATGATAATAATGCCCTTAGATATTTTTGAAAATTACAAAAATGCCCCTAGATATTTTAGTGAGACATTTTAAGATGAAAATTATATAAATGCCCTTTGGATATTTTGGAAATGACAAGAATACCCTTAGATATTTTTGGCTAGATATTTTATAGTAGAAATGACAAATATGCCCTTAGGATGAATGATGAATTTACCATAATGCCCTTCAGGCCAGAAATGACCAGATATCCTTAGAGATTTTGTGAGAACCTGATGAAATTATAGAATACTCTTGACTGGCAGAATATCAAAATAGTTTGTGACAAGAAACTCTAGAATAGAATTTCTATGAATTTTATAAGGTGACAACTTTGAAACATTAGTCAGAAGAATTCAAGCATTGGAAAATATGGAAAAATAATAAATAGAATCTATAGAATTTTATCTAAATTGTGAGGTGTCCGGATTTATTTAATAAAATGGTATAGTAATTTTGATGGTCAAAGTATGATAAAAGCAGTCTCGTATAACACCCAAAAACTTCAAAAACTATGGTCAAAGTATTATATGAATTATTATTGCATAGCTATTGATGTAAGTATTAGCTTATGAGAAATTTGGCTGGTATATATTTGAGTTAATTGGGTGACATATCAATTAGAGACATTAAGGAAATGTTTGAAGCGAAATGACCATATTACCCTTTCCTTAAATCGAAAATTACAGAAATACCCTTAAGGTGAAAATGACGATAATGCCCCTAGATATTCTTGAAAATTACCCCTAGATATTTTAGTGAGATATTTTAAGATGGATTTTATAAGGTGACAACTTTGAAACATTAGTTAGAAGAATTCAAGCATTCGAAAAATATGGAAAAATAATAAATAGAATCTATAGAATTTTCTCTAAATTGTGGGGTGCCCAGATTTATTTAATAAAATGGTTTAGTAATTTTGATGATCAAAAATAGTACAGACCAATCAGAGTTAAAATAAGAGCAGTCTTGTATGTAAGGTTTGTGTAGCACTCTGTGTAGACTGCTTGTGAGCTATCTATACTGTAATTGAAGTCAGTTTCTGAAAATCTCTAAAGTTCTATTATTCAATATTATCTTTAGGTAGAAGAGTTCAAATTAAACTTAACTTCTTATTAGAAAATACCATGTGTAAAGCCACAAGGAAATTAGATTTTTTTTTTCATTATCAAAAATGACATATGTACACAAAATAACATGAAACAAAGCAAGATTACTCTTCCTTCCCTAGAAGTTCACGTGAAAATGGTGGGAGAAGTTTCAAGATGTGCCAAGTATTAGGACACTTGTAAAGGCAAGCTTTATGATGAAGACAAGTGTTAAGACACTTGTAAGGCACATTATGAACTTAGAAGATTTTTCTCCCTTTTTCCTCTAGCATTCACGTGAAGAAGCAAGAAGCATGGAGAAGCTTCATGATATGCCAAGTAAGTGGACACTTGGAAGGAAGAAAAGAAGAAAGCTTTAAGATTAGGACAAGTGGTGGGACACTTGTAAAAAAATCAAGACAAGTGTAGGGACACTTGTAAAGGAATCATCATGACTTAAAGATTTTTGTAAATATTCAATTATTTTCCACCTACTATATAAAGGGAGGAAGAGGAACCTAAGTGCAATCCAATTTTAAGACCACCCCTTTCTACAACCTCACGTGAAACTCTCTCCTCACACCACCTTCATTTCATTTCATCCTTCGCTTATTAAAGCCTAAATCAAGTGAGAAGAAGACTCCACTTCTCCTTGAAGATCACGTGTAG
The DNA here is from genome assembly GCA_007407185.1 of Glycine tomentella. Taxonomy (NCBI): domain Eukaryota; kingdom Viridiplantae; phylum Streptophyta; class Magnoliopsida; order Fabales; family Fabaceae; genus Glycine; species Glycine tomentella. Next base: position 255,927 of record PYAF01000793.1, read on the forward strand.
AAGAGGCTAGCATCTTTAGGGAAAGTTTGTCAAGTCTAGGAGGAAGAGAAAGATAAAATTATCAAGAGGTTACAAGGTATGTATAGGGGAGTTTATGCTAAATATAGTTTAAGTGTTACTTTGTTTAAGTATGTATGGGGAAGCTTTATGATAAAGATAGTTTAAGTGTTTGAATAAGTGTTTGAATGTTCATGTGTTGTTGAGTGTTTTCATGAATCTCTATGAAATTTCATGTGTTGCTGAGTGTTTCTATAAATCTCCATGAAGTTCACGTGTTGTTGATTGTTTCTATAAACCTTTGTATATGAATAATATGCTGAGATTCTGTACATGAATATAAAGTTGAGTTCTATACTTTATGTTGAGTTTCTGAGTAAAGTATGTGAGATATAAATTAAAGACTGATGTTGAAAATAAATATGAGATGATGATAAGAGTTATACCTTAAAGTGAATCAGTCTTATATGTCTCATATGCATATGCCCGACGGGGGTTAGTCCGCGTTATTACCTCGAGAGGAGGTGTGTTAGATAGTTATAGGAACTGAGTACGAGCGTTCAGACAATGAGGAGTCTGAGCTAGGGGTGCTTCGGCAGTGGGGAACTCACACCACCCATGATGATCACATGTAGTGTGGGTGACCTTCCTGTGCACCACTGTGACACCTTGACTGATCGTGCAAGTTCTGGACCATTGGACTGGGGCTATCTTGACTATTGGTACCAATTATTGAAAGAGTTTAAGAGAATCATGCATCTTTGAGGATGTTGTTATGAAAATCTGCCTATTGAATATATATATTGTTGCTTAAATTATGTTTATCATAAACTTACCCTGTGCTTTGTGTCTGTGGTTGACACATGCTATGACCTTGATTTTATTCGGGCGAGTAGATGAACAACAAAAAGAGACTATTACCTGTATACAAGAAGAGGATTTTGTTTGAAGATGTGTTAATTGAAGATGATATGTTTGAACATGTATTCTTGTGTGATAGAAGGTTTTAGTTATTTGTACCATGTAATAAAATTGATACCAGTATGTATTTTATTGTACATCAGATTTATAAAAATCAATCAGTGAGGAAAAATCTTTTGTAATCTTATTATATGTTACTTCAGAACTATGAATATTACTCAGTAATGAAAAATTGTGGTTTAGTATTTTTAAGCAAATCAAAAAGAATTTTTCATTAAAAATCAATAATAACAAGATCGTAAGTTGAGGTGTTACAATAGTGGTATCAGAGCAGGTCGAACCTTTCAGCCGGTGAGTTATGAGTCTACTGTGTTTCTTTGTGCATTAGGTGGTTGCTTTTTGTATGTTTGAGGTTTGAAGTAATTGATTGCCTGCTAATTGTTTGGATTGTTAATATTGGATTAATTCATATGCTTAGGTGGGCAGATATATGGTTATCATTTAGGCTTAAAATTCATGCCATTTGATGGTTATTTTGAGATGAGAAAACGTTGATTTTAACCATAAGATAAGTGATGATCTATAAGTTGGAATATTAGTGATGTTGGAGTTACATTTGATGATCTTTTGGAGAGTGGTTTTGATGATATTTGGGAGGTTTTGTCATATTTTATGGACTATTTTGCATTAATTTTAGAAATAGAGGAATTCAATTTTGAAGATTAAGTAGTGAGGTGGTAGGTGAAAGGAAAATTAAGATGCATACTAGGTTTTAATCTTTTCTTGTGAAGATTTAAAAGAATTAGAAATTATTTGAAAGATAAGTTGTGGATTATTAGTTAAGAATACTAATATGATTTTCTGCTGCTTGAGGATATTCTATGGTCATGTCTAAGTTAGTAATAATTTTACTTAAAAAAGGTATGGTGGTTTAACCTTACTTGTGGTACTGATAGAGTGATTTTAGTTAAATTTTTCTCTATCATTCTTAGCTTGTTTGACCTCTTTTGGACTTGCATTTTTCCATTCTAATTTAGTTTTGGGCCTAGGCAAGTAAGTGGGTTTAATTGCTATTTGTAGCGTATTTTCGGATTTTTGTTCACTTGACATATCTGACTTGTGCAGGGCCTATAGAGTGCTACCGATCTCCGAATGCAGCGTTCTAGGAGTCCCTGGAAAGATAATGAAAAGATCTACAAGTTTGCTAGAAATAGCCCGAGGCCAATTCTCTCATTTCGAGGGTCATTTTGGGCTTCGAGTTAGCACCTGTGCACTTGTAATTTTGGGCTACGAATTTGATTTTCATGGTTGTAAATAGTAAATAATTAGAATTGATGGGTTTTGTTGATGACCCATTCTTTTCTTCAGACTTAGTCACTACATATTAGTGACTTTAGTGAAACTTATTGAGCACTTTACAATTCAATAAACAAGTTTTACATTTCTTTTATTTAGTTTTTAGAATCAAAAGCTTGTTCTTCATTTTCTCTCAAGTGTTCTTCATTGTTCTTTATCTTCTTCATTTCCATTTTGCTATTCTTCCATTTTTCTGCACTTAATTCATGGGGCTTTCCTTGGTGATCATCATGGAAGGCTAAATCATTAATCAATCCAAGGATCTAACTCAAGCAAGAGAAGAATTGGAGTTCTGGTTCGGTATTTCGAATTCTACTTGAATATTCACCTTCTTCTTCAATTTCTACTATGTTTTCATGATTAAGAATGTATTTAGGATTGAAAATGAGTTAGGATTATGGATTCATGTCCTAATTTCAAACGATAATCACAAGATTAATTGAATGATAGTTCAGTTAGGGTTGTGGTTTCAATTAATTTAGGAGTAGAATCGATTGAATTGCTTCTATTGAGATTGAATGAATGTTCATGATAGAATCAATTTATGGGAATGATGATGATTAAAATAGCTTAGGTTAGTGAATTGGATTGATTCTTTCTAATCTGTGTTACTTTACTCCTTGATAATCTTGTTAATTTCTGCATTGTTCTTTAATTTTAGTTTGTGTTCTTGCATGTTTTACTTTGCGCATACCAACTGTTCGACAAAATCCCCCCTTATTATTACCAATGATTTGAAGCTAGAACCATATTGATCGTGTCTCTGAGTCGACCTAGGTTAGCTCCGTGCTACAGAATTAGCTTAGTTAAATTGTTTTTGATGCATCTCGACAAAGCATTATCAGGTACTATGATGTTATGATAAAATATTTTTCCATAAGGTGATCGGTATTTTGCTTATGGATTATGGAGATTTAATGATGTTGTTATAATAGGTTTGTATTCCTGATGTCTGTTATACCATAAGTTTCAACGCATATTCATAAGTTAGCAGACTGGCCACCTGGATAATTTATGAATGGCAAAGAAGCATTATGGCAAGCAGCCAGAAATACAAATAAGTGAATGATAGGTGATTTTCTAGGTATTAACTCTCTATAGTGATTGAGTGGATGTAGAATTGTATTATTTGGTGTGTGTGTGTGTGTGTAAGGAGTAATGACTAGTAAGAATGATTGTGCAATAGCTGACATTTTCCAAGATTTGAGGGTGAAAATCAAGTTGTGACTTGGGGAACCTCTAAGAGGTGATTTTTGGAGAAATATTTTCTTGAGGATGTTAGAAACAAGAAAGTGATGGAACTCGTAGAGCTTAAGCAAAGGATTATGATTATGGTTGAGTATATAGTTAAGATTGAATAATTGTTGAGATACTCTCCCCATTACCAAGGAAAATATAGTATTTGGTTAATTGTGCTATTCAACTCCGGTGTGACCTATTCGTTTATATTTTATTTGTGAGTGAAGAAACTTAAATTCTCTGTGTCTTCTTTGAATGATAAGCTTGTAGTTGAGATCCCAACTAGTGGGTATGTTTTGGATTTCTGATGTATGTTTAAATTGTTTTGTGAAAATTTCTGATAGAAAATTTTGTGTTGATTTGATTTGTTTACCTCTTAGCCAAATTGATGTTATTCTGGGTATAGACTGGTTATCTTTCAACCATGTTCTGTTGAATTGTTTTAAATGGTGGTGTTTGGTAATCCTGAGATGAGTGATAATGAGATATCTATCTCTGTTAACCAAATTTTATCATCCTTGAGAGAAAATGCTCAAGTGTACAAGATTTTGTCTAACCTAGAAGTAGAGACCAAGGTTTCTTTAGGTGACCTCCTTGTTGTTGGAGAATTTCCAAAAGTGTTTCCTAAGGATATATCTGGTTTACTACCTGAGAGAGAGATAAAGTTTTCTATAGATTGGGTACCTAGTACTGGACCCATGTCCATAGCCCTTATAGGATGTCTCCTATAGAGTTAGTTGAGCTTAAGAAACAACTAGGAGAGTTGTTGGATAAGTAGTTTGTGAGATCTAATGTGTTTCCATGGGGAGCACCAGTGTTGCTAGTAAAGAAGAAAGATGGGACCATGAGGTTGTGTGCAGACTATCATCAGTTAGATAAGGTGACGAGTAAAAATAAGTATCTTTTTCCTAGAATAGATGACCTTAAGCAAGGGAATATGACGGTGGCTGAGTATGCAGTAAAGTTTGAAGAGTTGGTGAGATACTTTCCTCGTTACCAAGGAAGAGATGGTGAGAGCTCCAAGTGTGTGAAGTTCCTAAATGGCTTGTGACCTGAGGTAAAGCAAGCTGTGAATTACCAAGGTATTCGTCAGTTTCCACTACTGGTTAACAGGTGTAGGATACAGGATGAAGATTACCGAGACCGAGTGGCATATTACCGGACTATAGGTCTAATAAAGAATAAGAAGATGGAGTCTCAGAACCGTGGGAAACCGTACCCAACTCCTCCTAAGCAATATGGTCATTATCCTAACAACCAAAGAACTGATGCTATGGGATTTTCTGGTAGTAGTAGTAGCAGACCCACTAATCTCCCAACCCAAATCATTTGTTTCAAGTGTGGTAAATCGGGCCATATTTCTTTAAATTGTATGAGGAAAAACCTTACCTGTTCCAATTGTGAACAACAAGGTCACATTCAACGAGATTGCCCATATCTCAAGAAAGAGCAAAATGATGGATGCCTAAAGGACCAAACCGGACCTCCGAAAACCACAGGAAGAGTCGTTACTCTTAGTGGTGATGAAACTTCAAAATCTAAAGATTTAATCTAAGGTAAATGTTTCATAAGTGGAATTTCGTTACTTGTACTTTTTGACTCTGGTGTGACCCGTTTGTTTATACCGTGGTTGTGTGTGGAGAAATTTAAATTTCATGTGTCCTCCTTGAGTAATGATCTTGTGGTAGAAACCCTAATTAGTGGGTATGTTTTGATTTCTGATGTACGTTGGAATTAATTTTCTGATAGAAAATTTTGTGTCTATCTAATCTGTTTGTCCATTAGCCAAACTAATCTTATTCTAGATATAAACTGGTTATCTTCAGATGAATTGTTTTAAATGATTGGTGTTTGGTAATCTTGAGATGAGTAATAATTAGATGTCTATCTCTGCCAACCGAATTTTGTCGTCTTGGAGAGAAAAGATGAAGTATACATAATTTAGAATTAGCAACTATGATGTTTATGCTGAAATTTGGAGACATTATCTATATGGTTCTCATTTTGAGGTTTTTAGTGATCATAAAAGTTTGAAGTATTTGTTTAGTCAAAAAGAATTAAATATGAGGTAACGGAGATGGATAAAATCTTTGAAAGATTATGATTTTAAACTTAGTGATTATCCTGGAAAAGCAAAAATGGTGGCAGATGTTTTAAGTAGAAAATCTTAGATGATATTTGCAATGATGATTAGGAAAATGAATCTGTTTAAATAGTTTAGGGGATCTTAATTTAATGTGGGAAACTACGCCTGTGAGAATAAAGTTAGGAACTCTGCAAGTTTCCAATCAATTTTTGAAGGAAATAAGAATTAGGCAAAGATTTGATCCTTCCTTAAGAACCATATTATAAAATATATCCAATGGAGAGCAATAGTGAATTTAATATAGAAACGAATGGTATAATGAGAATGTGAGATTACATAAAGTTTTTCTAGTATTATATCTGATAGAGAACTTAGACTTACACCCGGATTTTTGAGAAAGTTTACATAAAGCTATAGGAACCAAGTTGAAACTAAGTTCTGTATACCATCCTCAAACTAATAATAGACAAACTGGAAAATGAGATGCAAACAATATATCTGACACCTTTCAGATATAGTAAATTTCGAGGACGAAATTTTTTTGAAGGAGGGGAGAATTGTAACACCCTGAAATTTCAATAACTGCAAATATACGTTATATGAATTATTCTTGATGTAAGTATTAGATTATGAGAAATTTGGCTGGTCTATATTTGAATTAATTGGGTGAAACATCAATTAGAGACATTAAGGAAATGTTTAAAGAGAAATGACCATATTACCCTTTCCTTAAATCAGAAATTATTGAAATGCCCTTGGATATTTTGGAAATGACAAGAATACCCTTAGATATTTTTGGCTAGATATTTTATAGTAGAAATGACAAATATGCCCCTAGGATGAATGATGAATTTACCATAATACCTTTCAGGCCAGAAATGACCAGATATCCTTAGAGATTTTGTGAGAACCTGATGAAATTACAGAATACTCTTGACTGGCAGAATATCAAAATAGTTTGTGACAAGAAACTCTAGAATAGAATTTCTATGAATTTTATAAGGTGACAACTTTGAAACATTAGTCACAAGAATTCAAGCATTGGAAAAATAATAAATAGAATCTATAGAATTTTCTCTAAATTGTGGGGTGTCCAGATTTATTTAATAAAATGGTTTAGTAATTTTGATGGTCAAAAATAGTACAGACCAATCAGAATTAAGATAAAAGCAGTCTCGTATGCAAGATTGTGTATCACTCTGCTTGTAAGTAATTTTAACTGTCATTGGAGTCAACTTGTGGAGATATCTAGAGTTCTATTATCAGGTAAAAGAGTTCAACTCAAACTTGACTTCTTACAAGAAAATGTCGTGTGGAAAACTATAATTGGAATTAGATTTTTATTCATCATCAAAAAAAAAATGACACATGTAGCATTCAAGGAAGTAAAATTTGTCTTCCTTTCCCCTTTAGCTTGAAGTTCACGTGTAGAATGGTGTAGAAGGAAGGAGAAGATTCATGAATAAGCCACTTGTAAAGATCATGACAAGTGAAGAGACACTTGGAAGAAGCCATAACACATGTACACAAGATGAGAAGAAAAATCTTCTCTTG
>PYAF01000793.1:286055-315112 GCA_007407185.1 Glycine tomentella
ATAAAATTTGTGTGTTCTTTAATTTTCTCAGCTTTGCATACTTATTACTTTGTTTGTGAATCATATTCAAAGCACAGTTTGAAATACTCTGTTTTATGCATTCTTGAAAAAGGGGAGTTTGATTGAATATTGATTTCTGGTATCAAAAGAAGTTTTTAATGTGATAAAGATCCGTGGGTAACTCTGATTTAAATTTTTAGTTGGCCAAGGTTCAACCAATTCACCCCCCTCTTGGTTGTTTTGAAGTGTTCCTTTGTTTTACACCTTGGTGTTGTATCTTCTTATCATTCAAAGTTTAGTAGCTTCTTCCCTGATTCTGGCTATGTCTTGAGTTTCTTCTGTGGTTTCTAATTCAACCCTCATGTTTTCTTCATTGTGTTGTTCTTGAAATAGCAGCCTTCTTGTTGATGGTTCCCCAAGTTCGACGGAAATCATGGTGTCAGTGCCATATGTGAGTCGAAAGGAGGTCTCATGAGTAGTTGACTGTGGTGCGTAGTGATAAGCCCACAGTATGCTAGGGAGTTCTTCCTTCCAGAGGCCTTTAGACTTGTCAAGTCTAGTACGTAAGGCTCGAAGGATAACTCAGTTGGCTACCTCCACCTCACCATTAGTTTGGGGGTGCTCAACAGAAGTGACTAGTTATCTGATACCCAAACATATAAGGAAGTGTTTGCAGGTCTGTGCCTTGAACTGCGTACCGTTGTCAGTAAAGATAGTGAAGGTTTCTACTTCATGGATGTTATCTCTCGTAAAGGCTTCACTTTGATCCACTCGGTGAAGTAGTCGACAGTCATCCCCCACATTGCAAAGGGCCATGGGGAAGTTAGAGTATGAAGGTCGTCAGGGGGAGTCTGTGGGATGTCTGCAAACTCCTGACACTTTTGACACCTCTTGGTGAAGTCGAAGGCGTCGATCCTGAGCATCGACTAGTAGTATCCTGCTCGTACTACCTTGGCGGCAAGGAAGCGCCCCCTATATGGAGACCACAGATCCCCTCATAGAGCTCTCTCAGGACATAATTCGCTTGTTGGTTGTCCAAGCACTTGAGCAGAGGTGCAGTCCGCCCTTTTTTGAATAGTTCGTCATCAAGGATAACGTAGTAGCTGGCTTTCCTCTTTAGACGTCGGGTCTCATTTTCATCTATCGGCAGTGCCCCCTTGGTGAGAATATTTTTGTAAGGGGTCATCTAGTTAGGTTCCTCCTCTTCACCAGCCATTACCTCATGGGTGTCTATGGTGGGATTTTTGAGTGTTGCCTGGATGATGGTCTTAAGGTGTCTAATCTTCTTAGTACTGGCCAGCTTGGAAAGCAAGTCAGCCTTGGTGTTACTCTCTCTTGGTGTATGATACATTTCAAAACACTCAAAGCTATTGATGAGTGTCTTGGCTAAGTGATAATACTGGAGGAGTATAGCTTCTTTAGTCTGGAATTTGTCGACAACCTATCCCTGGACAAGTGGGGAGTCGGAGTAGCACCTCAGACATTTAGCCCCGACTTTTTTTGCGAGCTTGAGGCCTGCTATGAGTTCCTCGTACTCGGCTTAGTTGTTTGAAGCCTTGAAGTTAAGTTTAAAGGCTTGCTTTAACGAGATGTTGTCAGATCCCTCAAGAATGATACCTGCTCTGCTTCCTTACACATTGGACGCTCCGTCCACATATAGGTTCCACCAATCCAGGGTGGATTTGTCTTTCCCCGTAAACTCCGCTAGGAAGTTCGCCATGAATCGTGTCTTCATGGGATCGCGAGGTTTGTACTAAAGGTCAAACTCTGAGAATTTGACTAACCATGCCACTATCTTGCCTGAAAGTTCAGGTTTCCGTAGTACTTGTTTGATGGGATAGTTAGTTTTAACTATCACCTGGTGACTTTGGAAATAGGGCCGAAGGTGTCTGGCAGAAGTGACGAGTGCCAAGGCTATCTTTTCTATCATTTGATAGTGTTTCTCAGCGTTATGTAGTGTGTGACTGGTGAAATAGATAGGGAGTTGATGTTTCCCTTTTTGGACAAGTGTTGAGCTGACAACCTTGTTCGCCATTGAGAGATATAGAAGCAATGATGCCTCCATCTAAGTAGACTCAAGACAGGCGGTGCAACAAGTGTCTTTCTGAATGCCTCGAAGACCTGCTCACAAGTTTCATCCTAGAGGAAAGGTTCGGTCTTGTTGAGTAATTTGTAGAAAGGATTCACCTATTTGGCTAGTTTTAGGAGGAATCTTGACAGAACTGCTAGTATTTCATTCAGTTTCTAAACTTCAGTGATGTTGGTTGGGCTATGCATGGTCGTACATGTGTTTGGGTTGGCCTCAATTCCACAATGTGTGATCATTAAACAGAGGAATTTTTGCCACCCACTCCGAATGTGCATTTTTTGGGGTGGAGACGCATGTCATATCTCCGTACTTCTTCAAACATTTCTTCTAAGTCTGCTACGTGTTGAGCGATACTCTAGGACTTGACGACCATGTCATTAATGTAGACCTCAACAATGCGTTCGATCTATTTTTTGAAGAAACGATCCATTAGCCACTGATATATGGCCCTAGCATTTTTGAGGCCGAAAGGCATGACCCTGTAGCAATAGTTGACATCTTCAATAATGAATGTCGTCTTTTCTTCGTATGGGGTGTGCATCCTGATTTGGTTGTACCTGGAGTATGCGTCCAGGAAACTCAAGATTTGGAACCCTAACGTACTATCGACCAATCTGTCAATGTTGGGCAATAGGTACGCGTCTTTCGATCATGCCTTGTTGAGGTCAGTGAAGTCTAGGCACATACGCCGCTTGTTGCTGGCCTTTTTTACCATCAAACGATTGCCAAGCGAACAGGTCCGCATTTTTGCTGAGAGTGTCTGCTATATGTCTATGCTCATGACTAGTGAGGTCTTTGCTGAGTTGTGTACATTACCCGAGTTTTGGTCCTTTTGTCGATGTTGCCATTGCGCGGATCCACATCGAAGGTGTCGTCTTGGTGAGCTGTATAGACAATTAGGGTATAAAGGGTGGACCCTTTGTCTATGCTCATGACCTGTCTGTTACCCCCCAAGTGGGACGGTATCTACCCAGCTCCCTACTGGGAGGATACGGTGCCACTTTCAAACTCTCTGCGTAGCACTGTCGGGCTTGCTTCTGATTTGCCTTTACGGTGACTATTTCCCCCGTCATGGTAGGGAATTTCATCTTTAAGTGAAGTGTGGAGACGATAGCTCCAAGTTCGTTCAACATTTTCCTGCCAATTAAAGCAAGGTAAGAGGTGTCGGTATCGACAATTAAATACCTGATGGTAAAACTCCTCGAGAGTGAACCCTGACCGAAGGTGGTCATAAGGTCCACGTAGTCCCGGGTTTCTACCCTTTTTCCTGCGAATCCAAGGAGAGGTCCGGGGTAAGGTTGAATCATGTCTAGTGAGACCTCCAACTTCTGAAAAGTCTTCAAGTATAGAATGTTGGTGGAGCTACCCTGATCAATGAGGACCTTCAACACTTTAAAGTTGGCGATTATAAGGGAAACTACCATTGGGTCATCCTGATTGACAGGATTGATTCCCTTGAAACATGCATCTTTGAATGTAATAGGAGGGAGGCTCCGTGGTGGGGGAGTATCGACACAGTTTATATTGTTGTCCCGTATAGCATGTAAGTGCCTCTTTCGAGACTGGCTGGATGATCCTCCATGAGAGAACCAGTCTGCGATGGTGTTGATTACACCTCGGATGTAATGGCAGGCTCATCCTCCTGTTAACGAGGGGGTTGACGCTCCTGTTTGGATTGTTGTTGCCTCTGTTTTCCCCTGTCTTCTGTTCTGTCAGCATCCCGGTTCTTGTATTGGTCTTCATGTCATCCCCCAGTTGAGCGGTTGTTAGGTATTTTTACAAACTGTGACAAGTACCCCGCCTGGATGAGTTCTTCAATCTTGTCCTTCAAGGCCCAACACTCTTCAGTATTATGGTCTTTGCCGTGATGAAATCGGCAGTATTTGTTCGGGTTCGCCCCTGGCTTAAGAGACGATTGTGGCCCAATTGACCGTCAGGGGAGTGTATCTCTCGTACCTGGGTCTTTTCAAGAGAAGTTGTTGTTTGTCCAGCTTTTGATTTTTGTCCAACTTCTAGGGGTCGACTTTGGCTGTCACTTCATGCTTTTCTCCCTTCTGTCCGACCTGCCTAACTTCATTTTGGAACTTAGGCATTCTTCCATCTTATGTAACTTTTAGCCCGTTCACGAATCTCGTCCATGCTAGAGGTAAGTTTCTTGCACAGACTATCCACAAACTTGCTAGGTTGTAAAGCTAGCTTCATGGAATGTAATGCTACCTCGGGATTGAGGTTTCTGATCTAAACAACTACTCGTCCAAATCATTCTATGAACCTTCAGAGAAGTTCGTCATCTGCTTGACACAAAGTGGCTAGTGCAACGGAAGTTAACCTGTGAGACCAGTTGATTGCATATTGTGTATTGAACTTCTCGACGAGAGTGTCGAAACTGTCTATGGACCACGGAGGGGAGTCCACCGTACCATGTCAAAGCTGCTTCCTTTAGAGAAGCAAGAAATGGCTCGACATAGCACAACGTCGTTATTTGTGTATAGGTTTCCCTGAGTGAAGAAGGCATCCAGATGCTCATCTGGATCGGTGTTGCGATCGTACCTTTCTAGATAGAGAGATTTCCACCAAGTAGGAAGGTTGACTTCCATAATACGATCGACAAAAGAAAGTCTTCATGTTATCCGTCCTTCTGGATGGTAAACCTGTGATGAACTGGGACCGCCATGAGGGTTGACAGTCTGTCGGGGGTGTGATTCTCCTTGAGTGTGTTTGTTTGCCATGAGGAGCGAGTGCTCGTCACACTAGGGGCATCCCACTCTGGCTTCCAGCTGGTCATGGTCAGCTTTCAGCCTTCGTAGTTTTAGTTCATGTCTTCTCTCCATCTCTGCTATGCGATTTTGAGTTGTTGAATGGTGTCTGCATTAGTCATGATCGTCTAAGGAGGGTTGGACGTCTCAATAGGAGTGTGGCATTTGGAGAATGCGATGTGGAGATTGGAGTGCGTACTGACCATTGACGTGGGTGGACGACGAATGTGATCTGGACAATGTGAGGCCGCAGGATAAGTTTTATCGCGGCCCCACGATGGGCGCCAAATGTTCTTACCAAAATCTGGAAATGCCGCACACCAAGGTGGATATGGTCGAGGTGGGTTCCAGACTTTGCACGTTAGATGGTGAGTTAACCTTGTTAAGGAGGAGGACTTGCTAAACAAAGGAAAGGACTTCGACGCTCAAGTAAGTACATCAATTATGGAAGAATAACTGAGTGTGTGAGAGTCTGAGGTGGTCTCAGAGTGAATGTTTCCGGATGTGTATCGGATGAATATGAGAATCAGATGATTATGAGATCATTAAAGGTTTAGAGAGAATCTGTATTTATAGCATGGAGTGTGGGTCTTGGGCCTTTGTTTGATAATTAATCTATTGATAATATAACAAATAATAGCAGACAGTTATATAATTCAAATAGGAGATAATGTGAACCTTATAGATAGACTATTACTCGTAGATAAATAACAGCTTGTAGATAATCCCTCGGAGATAATTCGAGATCTGTTAGAAGATAAGGTGGTTACACTTATTTGAATAAATAAGAGTAACAAATAAGTTGTTGGTTATGGGGACCTGGCTGTTGAGGGTTGACGTCCGCGCTCCTGTAGCAGAGCTGATACGGAGGGAGGAAAAATGAGTTGTTCTTGTAGCAGGGTTGACATGGAGAGCGAATATGTGCATTATTACTGTAGTAGGGTTTATACGAAGGGTGGACACATGTACAGTGACCCCACAGTAATGGTCACGTGTAATTTTACCATTTTGTACAGTACAAGTCACAATCACAAGCTTACAAAAAAAAAAAATAGTAATCTCATAAAAAGGTTGAGTTGGATGATTTTAGGTAGCAATAGAAGCCAAACTTGAAATATTGCCACAATTTTTATAATTTATAATTTTAAAATTAGAAATGACTATCCTTGAAGTTTACAATATAGGAAGATCATTGAACAATCTAGTAAAAAATATAACAAAGTATGAATATAACCCAATAATGGAAGAAACATAATTCTTTACATGATTTTGCTTATCATGTGATAATTTTTTTCCTCTTAACAATTTTTTCTGGTTTCATCCCCAACCTTATGGGTTTGGATTTCAACATTATTCATTATATCGATTAGGTATTCGGCAAGGACATCGAATACCTATATGGACCTACAACGACAATATAACACATGTTATTCACTACTCAATTACAAAGTCGAGTATCCTCTCAGCCTGGTTTAGGATCCCTAACCCCAGTTATTGATAATCATTGTCTTAAGGGTCCTAAGTACGATCACAAAGTGTATTTACCTAGATGATAATCAGTGCATTCAGACTCAAGTGATTGGGCATAAGTGATTAATGTGCTAAAGTTAAGGTTAATTCTTGGGCAGACTTTACTTACTTCCCGGCTAAACTCTAGATTAGTCAAGGTCCCTTGCCCTTAATGAACCAGAGGGTTAAGACAAAAAAAAGTGCACTTAGGACCAAGAATCCAAGGCCCAACAAGGTTAGTATATAAAGGCCCAACAAGGTTAGAATATGATAGAGGACTATCCAAAGAGCATGAAGTTTTAGAAACACTCCATGAATTGAAGGGTCCAATGACAAGGTCCAAAGCCAAGCTTCTACAAGAAGAGATGACCAAGAAAATTATGGCTGAACTATTTAACAAGGGCAAGGATGGAGAAAGACACAAGGAGCAAAATTCGAGCACCTTGAAGATTGTAGGAGAGCTTACTTAGTGCGCGAATGTCGCGCTTAGCACAATTCCTTTCGTAATTTCTTAATTTCTTGTTTATTTGTGTAATGGCCTCAATGTGGACTAAAATAGGCCCAAACTATGCATTTTTAGGTTTTATTAGAGGCTTAATCATATAAGTACTAAGATATTGCTACTTTTGAATAATTTTGATTAATGAAATTAAGCATTTACTTTTATTGAAAGCTTAGCCTCTTCTTGGTTCTTGATTGTACCCAAATCGATTCTTATCAATGAAGCTTCTTTTGTGGCAAATCCTCCTCTGACTTATCGTTCCACTAATAATCGTGGCGTCATTCATTCCATCTCCTTAATCTTCTCCATCTTTTGTTTTTAAGTTCTAAACAACTATCATTTGAGTCTTGAAATTTGCATCCGGAAATGATCCAGTCATCATCAAAATATAAAGGCCCAACTCAGGTACCCCCTTAAGCATCAAGACTCACACTAAGACAAAGACGAAGCACAAGTGGAAGAGAGACTGTTCGCTCGGGATAGCTAAAGACCCTTTGTCGGAAGGGATAACATCTGATCCATTTGTGACATGAACATTAATGATTTCGATTTTTATGAAAATTGTGGTTATAGGATATTTGGCATATCCACTGCTTTTGGTCGATTAAAAAAGAAATGTCATTTTCTTTTTGTCCAAACGCAAGTTTGAGTAAATTTGAACCTATGATGATAACTTTTTTCATTAATTATACTTATAACTGATATAAAATATAAAAATTTTAAATCAATAATGTATATAATCAATTAAAAAAAAAGTAATACATGTAAGATTGAATTTCCAAACCTTTTGAGATAAAGAACTTAAAATTTTAAGGGGTAAATAGTTATTATTGCCCTTAAATGTGTAGAACGCTGACAAATTCGTCCTCAAAATATGAAAATTCCAATTTTAGTTTCCGAAAGTGAAAAAGTGTGACAAATTCATTCATCTGTTAACTTTTTTCTGTTACCGTTAATGAAATAGCCTACATGGCACATCCAAAGCGCTCAACACATTAAAGGACGAAAATGACTATTTATCCAAAATACAATTTAATATTTATCTTTCCTCATTTTTTAATCATTGCAAACATAAAATTATAATAAATACTTAAAAATTGAGGAAAACAAGAATAAGTTAGAACAAACATAATAATAAACATAATATTGATTAATAAAAATAATCTATTTGTTGCCCTGAAATTTTTACTCTGACAATATTAAGTAAGTCTCATTTTTTTGTAAGGATTAACTTAATGATTGTGCATTTTTGTTTGAGTCTCATATTTTGGATAAGATACTGTCACAATAGAAATTTCAACGTAAAAATATGAGACAATACCTTACTCAAAATATGATACCAACGGATGAATTTGTCATAATTTTTTTTTTTACTTTCGAGATTAAATTTAAAATTTTATTTTTTAAGATAAATTAAATTTGAATTTTCATTTTTTAAGGATGAATTTTTCAGTGGATATTTAAAAATAAAAATGACAACTTAACCAAAATTTAAATGAATGAATGAAGCCAAAGCCGTGGGCCTTTGGCGCTTTTACCTGGTCTGGCAACAGTAAGTACTGTACCTAAAGAAACTCGCAGCTTCTTTCACCTTGCTGTCTTCTAGATCCTTCCTCGGTCCACCCCGAAATCACTTTCACGTTTCCCTTTCCTTTATCGTCTCTTTGTTTTCCCACTTCGCTGGAATTCCCCATATATAGTCACATTCTAGACCCTTCCAATTCCATCTCAACAACCATTATTATTATTATCAACATCATTCCTTTTGTTTGGAAGTGAATTGGATTGAGATTTTAAAAAGACTATTTCGACGTAAAAAAGTTTTGCGTGTATTTTTGTGCCTTTGGAATTTGATGGCGAAGTTTGGCGAGGGCAACAAGCGGTGGATCGTGGCGGAGCGTCCCGACGGCACTAACGTGCACAACTGGCACTGGGCGGAGACCAACTGCCTCGAGTGGTCCAGAACCTTCTTCAAGAACAATTTCAGTAACGTCGCCGTCGGTGATGGCGACGGCTGTGGCGACGTCACCGTCACGATCAAGAAGGTGGAGAAGCTCGACGGCGAGGCCTACGTGAACGTCCGCAAGGGGAAGGTGATCCCCGGGTACGAGATCAGCGTGAGGCTCGCGTGGGAGGGCAAGGCGCGCGATGCCGACAGGAAGGTTCTAGAGAGAGTCGACGGCGCCATCGAGATCCCCTACATATCCGATGAGAACGCCGGAGAGGATCCGGAAATTAGTGTTACGGTGAAAGAAAACGGTGAAATTGGGAATAAACTGAAGGAGGTGATGTTGAAGAAGGGGAAGGTGGTGGTTTTGGAGAAGGTTAGGGTTTGGGTGGAGAGCATGGCGAAGGGTGGGCCCGTGAAGGACGATCTCGAAGCGAAGAAGGTTGCGGTACCTCACAACAACAACAACAACAGTAGTAGTAGTTGTAATGGTGATAACAATGATTTGAAGAAGGAAGAGGTTAACAAGAGTGAGGGGAAGAAGGGGTTTAAGGTGATTACTTTGACTGAGAAGTTTAATTGTAGGGCGAGGGATTTGTTTGAGATTCTGATGGATGAGAATAGGTGGAGGGGTTTTACGCAGAGCAATGCGAGGATTTGTAAGGAGGTTGGGGGAGAGTTTAGTATTTTCAACGGGTCGGTGACGGGGAAGAATTTGGAGTTGGATGAAGGGATGTTGATTGTGCAGAGATGGAGGTTTGGGAGCTGGCCTGATGGGATTGAATCCATGGTAAGAATTATGAAGCTTGTGAATTTATTTGAGTTCAGGATTGTGACTTGTAGTTTTTGTTTGTGCTGTTTATGGATTTTGTAGTGTGATGCTTGTAACAATCAGAATTTGATAGTAGTGGTGTAAGAACATATTGTAAGGCTAAATTTGATAGACCAATACGGTTGGGTTTAGTGGGTTAGTCTCTTAGAATCTGGCAAATTATGGTTTGAATTTTTTTTGTAAGATGTGATAGCATTTAGTGTCTGATAGTGTATTAAAAGTGATTGTCTCTGAAAGAGAATACTTGTAGAGGATCAAAAAAGAAATCGAGTTCGATAGTTAAAAAAGAATTTATTCTGATGACTTTAGTTTTGATACACCTTGGATCTAAAGATTTTGAGATTTTATACTAGCAAATGATTGGTTTGATCGAATGTTGATTAATTAGGAATCAGATTAGATATGACTTAATTTTTTTAATTATATGATCATTTATAATTGGATGGTGGAGTCAATTTCCAATTAAATTCTATTTTGAAGAACTTTCTCATGAAACTTTGAACAAGTTCTTTCAAAAGTCTGCTTTGTAAGTTTTACAATAAAACTTGTCAAATAATTTTTCTTAAGCTTATTTTGAGAAGGAAAATGATAGGTGGGCACTCTTATGTTACTTGACATCTAGAGAGATAAAGAGATAACAAAAAGAAAAGTGTAGGTATGATAGATGATATGATTCTAAGGAAAATGTTAATGAGGGTTTTGTGATAGAACGATGTTCAAATATCATTACTCTTTTGGGAAGTTTGAGCTTATGATGCAAGATCTTCAATGCTTTTGGGTATTGAGTTTTAATTAAGTGATTGTTTGTTAAATTCTGAGTTTATGTAGTAAATTTAATCATGAAATTTTATTGATATACATAAAAAGGTTTTGATTTGTTTTATCAAGAAATTTATGGAAAGAAACTAAAGAGTTTATAAGGGGTATGCTATTTTTATAAGCCTAAATATGTTATCTAGAAGCTCTTCCTGAAGTCTAAGCTTATTATGGGTCTGTTTGGGTAAGCTTCATTAGAAAACACTTCTAAGAGAAAAAACATAAAGAGATGAACTTCTCCATAAGCTAAAATGAACTCTCCATTAGTTAATTTGTACAAACTTTCTCATATAGGTTCTCTAAATAATAAGAGGACATATATAGATTAGTTAATGATTAGTTAATGGATAACTCATTTTACCTTATGAAGAAGTTCATTTCATTTTGTTCTTCTTATTTATTTATTTTCCTAGAAGTATTTCTAGATAAGCACCCAAACAATGTTTGCTTCACCATACTGAAAGTGCTGTGGTTGTGGTGTTGTGTTCTTATGTAGTGTTTGCTTCTGAATGGCTGTGAATTTTGTAGGTGAGGATTGTATTTGAGGAGCCTAAAGATGGAGTCACTGTTGTTAAGCTCACACATAGTGATGTCCCCGAAGAAGACAGGTGAGTCAGTGTTTAATCATTTCGGTATGGGTTTGGAATTTGTTTTGCTCAATTGAGTTACCGAGGTTATGTGGTTACTTGCAAATGCAGATATGGAAATGCAACCGTAGTGGAGAACACAGAGAGGGGATGGCGGGATCTCATTTTCCAAAGGATACGGACTGCGTTTGGTTTTGGAATTTGAGATTTTCCAAATACTATTTATGTGTTGTAGAATTTTTCATTTTCTTTTCAAGAGATTTTGTTCTGTTAAGCAAGAAAAGATTATTGGATTGGCAATTTCCCGCGAAAGACGAAGTGTCTTTTGCAATGATTTCGCAAATTGACTCTTGCTCAATTTTTTTTTTTGATCAGCAATGAAAATATAGAAAAGCAGTACAAGTAGTACTACTGTGATTACATCCTAAACAAAAGCAACACAGAACAAAGGTGGCTTAAAGCATTGGCAAAGACACCAGCGTTCTGACCATCTGCTAGGAACAAAACCTCCCCAAAAAACAATAGTATAGAATTATACAGATATGACCCTCCTCGGAGCGTCAAAACAGTCCCTCAAATTGCTAGACCAATGATAAAAAGGAATGGCAAAACCAGGCTCTAAATTTTTGAGCCACGACCAGCAAAAGAAAATGGAGTCTTCCATTAGCTTTAGACCATTAAACACTTCATTATGGTGGATAATCTTGTTCCTATGATACCAGGTACACCAAGTCAAAGCAACCCACCAAATCTGCCACCTCTGTGACTTAAATTGGTAGAAGGAGTGTTGATGGAAGTGTTCCTTTGGGACAACAGAAAAAGCCCCAGTTAGGTTTACCCAAGATCTTGATTCCCACCACAACGGCATAATTTTCTCACAACTGAAGAATAAATGAGAGGCATCTTCTGCATAATTTCTACAAAAAGGGCACATCATGTCCGTGACTTCCACATTTCTTCTGCTTAGATTAGACCTAGTAGGCAATCTGTCCCTCAACAATCTCCAAGCGAAACATGCCGCTTTACTAGGGATTTTTAACTTCCAAAGCTCATTAAACACTTCTTCCTGAGATTGAAGTGTATCTTCCATAGTCAGTATTTTGTAAGCGCTCGCCACTAAATACAACCCATTTGGCGCTCCGTCCCAAAGCCAAGAATCTGATTGTTGCACTTGTATTCCATACCCTTGTACTTCCTCCAAAAATTTTACTACCATTTCTATTTCACCCTCCATAAATTGTCTTCTCCAGTTGAAATGCCACTCCCACCTGCCCTGTACAATATTTCCCACTTGCTGTATATACATCATTTGTTGTTATGAATTCTGATACAATCTGGGGTATTTATCCTTCAATGGAACCCTGTCTTCCTTCCACCCATCTTCCCATAACATCACTTTAGATCCACAACCCACCTTCCAACTTAGGCCTCTATTGAACCAGCCCCGCTTTGCGCTTGAATTACAAACCAGGCTTAAATCTCTCCACCAAATTGATTCGTTGGCTAACCTCCTTAATGCATCCAAATTCCTCCACCCGCCATACTTAGACATCAATACTTGAACCCATGTCTCACCCATATGATGGAACAAGTTCCAGCGCCACCTCCCCAACAGAGCCTGATTAAACTTTACAAGATCCTTGATACCCAAACCCCCATTTGCCTTTGGAAGGCAAACTGTCTCCCAACTAACCCAAGAGATCTTCTTCTGGTCATTGTTGCCTCCCCACAAGAACCTCCTTTGAATCTTCTCCAATCTACTTACAGCTTTCATCGGCACCCTGAAAAAAGAGAAGAAAAAAATAGGAATCAAACTGAGGACTGCTTTTATCAAAGTCACCCTTCCCCGAAGGATAGATATTTCTGTTTCCATCTCGACAATTTTCCCTCACACTTTTTAATTATTATATCCCAAGTCTCACACCGCCTCGGGTTTGCCCCGATTGGAACACCCAAATAGGAGAAAGGTACAGACAGCACTTTGCAGTTTAAGTGGCTGGCAGCTAAGTTTACCCATTGTTCATTCATCCCAAACGCTCCAAAGCTGCACTTGTTGCAGTTTATTTTCAAACCCGATACCAACTCGAAGCTCCTCAACATTACCTTGATAGCTGCCACATTTTCCATAGATGCTAACCCAAAGAAGATTGTGTCAGCATACTGCAGTATGCTAATGTCCACCTGATTTCTGCCCACCTTGAAGCTGTCATACAAACTTTTTCGTTGGGCTTCTCTCATCAAACCGGTTAAACCTTTCGCTACAATATTAAACAAGAAAGGGGCAAGTGGATCCCCTTGTCTAAGACCTCTATGAGGGTAGAATTCAGCTATTGGGCTTCCATTTACCAAAATGGAGATAGAAGCAGATTTTAAGCATCCTTCAATCCAAGATATCCATCTGGTACAGAACCCCATCCTCTTCATCATATACATTAGAAATTCCCAACTTACCGAGTCGTAAGCCTTTTCGAAGTCCACTTTGAAGACCAAACAGCTCTTATTACTTCTTTTTGCTTCATCAACAACCTCAATTGCAATCAACACATATGTAGTAAATGTCGCCCTTCTATAAAAGCAGATTGACGATCGTCAATAACACTTGACAACACTTTCTTTAACCTTGTGGCCAGCACCTTCGCCACAATCTTATATATGCAACCTATTAGTGAAATAGGCCTATAATCTTTTAAGGTCTGCGGGTCTTGGATCTTGGGGATCAATGCTATGAATGATGCATTTCCACCCTTAGGAAAAATGCCATTCACATAGAATTCATCCATGAAGCGGAGAAGGTCCGGTTTTAAAATATCCCAGAAAACCTTGATGAAATGGAAATTTAATCCATCAAGACTGGGGCTCTTGTCACTGCCACAGCTCCACGCCGCATCTCTCACCTCAGCCATCTGAAATCTGGCCACAAGAAGATTGTTATGGGACTGGTCAAGGGTCCTAAAATGTACCCCATCTAATTTAGGCCTGTTCAGATCTAATTCTTCGTAGCTACTCTTGAAAAAAAGTCTAACTTCCTCTTTGACTCTGCTTGGTTCTTCTATCCAGCACCCATCTACAGACACACCATTCATCATATTTTTTTGGCGCTTCCAATTGACAATCAAATGGAAAAATCGGGAGTTACAGTCCCCTTCTCTAATCCACCTAGATCTGGCCTTTTGTCTCAATAACGTGGCGTTTGACCTGGCTGCTACCCACAAATCCTCCTGCAGCTGCTTTCTTCTTTTTATTTCATCCTCGTTCAGAACTCTGTCTTCAGCTTCTACTTCTAGCTTGTTGATCTCAGCTTCAATATTTTTTACTTTCTGTTGAATATCACCAAAGTGGGCTTTATTCCAAGCTTTCAGCTTCTTCTTAAGGTTTTTAATCTTCTCTTTTAACACATAACCCCCCCATCCGGAACCCAGATTTGCATTCCAAGTCTCTCTGACAACCTCCTTGAAAGCTTTATCACCAAACCAACAGTCTAAGACTCTGAAAGGTTTCGGGCCCCAATCAGCCGAGGAGGACCTGAGCAGAATTGGACAATGGTCAGAAAAATTTCGATCCATCGTAAGTTGGGTGCTGCCTTGCCACAATGTCATCTACTCAGAGGATACAAAAGCTCTATCTAATCTACTTTTAGCCATCCCATTTGGTCTATGCCAAGTGAATTTTCTTCCAACTCTGGGCACCTCCTCAACTTCTAAATCAGCAATCCAGTCATTAAATTCCCTTACAATACCTTCGTCCAACCTCCTGTGATTAATGCCCATTCTTTCAGATGAATTTCTGATGTTATTAAAGTCACCAATTATGCACCATAACCCCCAGGTTGTTATTCCTCAGCTGCCTGATATCCTCCCAGAAGGCTCTTTTCAGTGCCACCTCACATGGTGAGTACGCATTCACTATGCTTACTATCCTGTTTTCTGCCACCCACAGCCCTTCCAAATAAATGAAACCATTCCCTGTCAGCTTTTTCTGTAATTTAAAATCATCCGCATTCCATATACATAAAAGACCTCCAGCTTTATTACATGCTGGTAGGAATTCCCAAGATGCACTAGAGTCCCCCCACAAAGCTTGGCATGTCACCTTGTCAATGGCTTCCTTTTTTGTTTCTTGTATACACAACATATCTATTTTTTCTTTACCCACCGTCTTTCTTATTGAGTTCCATTTAACACCCCTCCCCAAACCCCTTATGTTGTAAGATATGATCTTCATTAACCAACTTCACTGTTTCCCCTCCTCACATTCTCTCCCTTATCCCTGTCCTCCATGAACATCAATTTGTTAACCACTTCATCTGGGTTACAGCAAGTGACTCCCAGCAACTTAGCCATATCCCAGTTCCCTGCAGCTTGTTTTGCACTTGATGAGGAAGTAGAAGCTGACTTCAAGCCCACGCCATTGTGCTCACTATATTCTTCCCCCCAATCTGCAATTTCTTTTAAACCACTACCCCCCATACTTTTTGGAGATGTCGAGGGATTGGTTTGATAAATAACAGCCTCCTTTCCTTTATTTTTACTTAGCTTTTTTTCTGGGTCAGTTTGTTGTCCAGGAATTCCAGTTACCCCACTTTCTTTTCTGCACCCCCTACTTCTAGAGTAAACTTTCCAATTGGATTCAGGCCCAATAACCTCTGGGCCCAGATGAGTGTTTTTCTCTACAATATCTTCGGGCACACCGTCATTTGTGGGTCCCAAGTCACCATTAGCACTTTCAAACTCCTTTTCTATTTCACGTGACATATCCCCTCCTCGAACATAGAATTTTCTAGAGAGTGGTTCCGCTTGCTTCCCATCATCTTTCTGATTATTTCCATTTCCAGTGCCGACCTCTATTCTCTTTTCTTCATTGACCAAACCCACTGCACCACTTCCCTTTTCTGTCACCTTTTGTCCTGCATATCCTGTACTATCTTTTTCACCTTGGTGTCCGTACGTGCTAGGTGACCCTATTCCGTCAACTTTGCTTAAAGTAACACCTCCGTTTCTGCTATTTGTGTCAGGAACATGGATATTGTCCTCTGGTTCTTGCCTCATGCCGGGACCCTCGTGTAATAACCCCTTCCCCCGTGAGCAACTGCCGGCGTCGACTCCGTCGGTCATGACTTTATCTGCCGCCGCGGGCTCAACCGCGTAATGGGCTCTCTCCGCCATATCATTCCAACCCACAGAACTCTAGTCGGATACGATCTCATCCGAAGACCCGTCACTTCTTCTTTCATAGCACCTACACCTCCCGTGGCCGGCGCTTATCTCTTCTACGATATGGATCGTAAAGACTGCCTCGTTAATGCGCGCCTCTATTTTATGTTGAATAATCGGTTGCCATGGCGTTTTAATGAGTACACGAGCTCTGTCAAGACGTTGTAAGTCTTCTGTTTCGTCATCCACCTCTACCACTTCTCCAATGCCCGTTACGATCTTTCTAATGTTTTCCTCATCCCACGCGTGAAGCGGGATTCCCCAGCAAAGCACTCAAACCAGTCTAAATCCGAGCCTCGTTGTTGGATTCCATTTCTCCAACGCATGGAACATGGACAGACCTGTATCATCTTCGTCTCGGCACAGTGCCTCTGCCTTGGAATCGCTCAAACCCATAAGCAGCACCTTATCTTCACCAATGTATCTTGGCTTAACTTCCTCTCCACCGTCCCAGAGGAATTCTTCTTCCATTCTGTCGAACATATTCAGCTTTCTAAGTCTTCCAACCCATGCATTGGAGAGCCATTTCTTATTATCCATTGGGATGGATAGCTGGATCGTTGAGAATGAAGGTTTGGACACATCTACAGCCTTTTTTGTAAACCATCTCTTCGTCGTCGGACGACTGGTTGTCGCAACTACATTTGCATATGATACCTTGTGAGTAAAACGTGGAGGGGGATCTGTTCCTCCTCTTACAGACTTTACTATCCGTTCGTTGACCAAGTCCTTTCCTTTCTCCGCCAGCTGATTCCCTCGTTCCCCTTGCCTATACTGCTCCTCCTTGTTGCTTCTCTCTGTAACTCTCCATATTCTTTCACTTATTGGGATATTCACGTTCAGCTTTAGACCGCCTACAATCAGGTTTTCTAATTGCCTCTCCAGTTTGGTAACATCTTGTACGCCTTTGAAGCGTACAAAACCATACCTTCTACCGCTCATGTTCCTGTTCTTTGCGATGAAAACTTCCCTGACGTCCCCCCATTTCTTGAAAACGAACCAGAGTTCCTTTTCCCCCATGTCTTTGGGGAACCTAGTGAAGTAGAAGGATGAGACATCTCCAGCGTCCCGCCAGTTATGTTGCCTCCCATCCCTTCGTCTTGCCACTCTCGGCACTGCGTAGTGTTGCTCGTACCTTTCCCTATCATAATGGCCGTAATCTCTCTCAAAACCCCTCTCCCGGTTTCGCTCACTCACTCATCCCCTGTTCCTCTCTCTAACACTCTCTCTCATCACATCACTGAGGCATAGATCTCATAATTGTTGACTCTTGCTCAATTGAATGGTCTTGCTAGCTGTATCTCTAGTTAGAAATGTGAGTTGTCATCATTCATCAATGTGATTTCATTGTTCCTGTCATTAGACTTTTGTTATACAATGAAAGGGTAACAAATTTAGTTGGAGCTAAATTGCTCCCATTTACCATCTTTACTAAATGAAGACTTACAAATTTCCAGCTTCATGTGTTAATTCCTACTTAATTTCTAGCTGCATAGTGTTTTTAGTTATGTTGAAATTGGATATTCAAATGGGTCTTGGAGTAATTGCCATGAACCTCAGACTTCTTCAACCTTCATGTGTTATATTGCGAGTGTTCTTGCTTAATCATATGATCAGAACCTAGGCTTGATCTGAAATTTGAATTATATGATTAATTTGGGTAGTTTGCTTGTTTTTACTTTTTAGCTTGTTTGTTCAATATTGTTTTCACTGGAATCGCCAAGTATTGCATTTTGTGGTGCATGAAACCAAAAACAAAAATTATATTACGGGGTGGTTTGATGGTGTAAGTTCTGATACTATTCTAGTAGTTTTTAATATAAACCTCGAATTTTGTTACATAAAGCCTTATATTTTTCAAGTCTTCTATACAAAAACTTATATAAAGTAATAGAACTTGTAACATTGTTGTAGAGTTGTAATGTACACCTTATTTTGGAATGTAGAGAGAGAGAAAAATGACAGATATGGTAAGTAATATAATGAAAAAGGAAAATAGGGATAAAAAGAAAATGAGACGAAAAAAATAAAGTGACTTGTATTATAGGTATATTTATCCTATTGTATGTTATTAAGAGAACCGTATTAATGGAGCCATGATCTTAAGAATTTTAGACCTTTAGGTGAATTTGCATATTTGTGGTTTCTGTTTCTCTCTGTTATGCTCATTAATTCGAAAACAGTTCCCCTAAATGTCTAAGATCGAATTTGTGCATGAATTTTTGTGGATTGTGGTATATACGAGGCGGGAACAACTATTCTCACCTATGATACTACTCTTTCCAGCCCATTCTTCTAAGAAATGAAGAGAAAGTCAAATTTATCCTTGACTAATTTCCTCGACCTCCTTCATTCTTCTCACTCTCCTCTCATCTTCTACACATCGATTTGCATTCACCAACAGATCTCAAGCTTTACCTATATATTGTTTTCGCCCTCTCCTCTAATCTGCCACTCATACTGTAGGAGACCATATCTGCCTTCACACTCCATTCTCGTGACTTATTCTGGTTTACATCGTCATCAATGTTTTATTTTAACAAGCATATTCAATTAAATCGTGATTTTGCTATTTCAGTGTACATAGTGGAATCACAAATTCATTATGTTTCTAGGTACAAATACATACCAAAAACAAGATTCCATAACGTATGTGAACTCAAATACATAACAGAATTATGTTTTCATTATTTATCTTAGCACAAATACATAACAAAATCATGATTCTATTACGTATATGGGTAACATTTTTTTAATTAATTCTTTAATCATTTTTTATATACATTTATTTAAATTAACTTTTAATATTATGGTATTCATTGTTTTAACAAATTTCATGTATTGGATTTAGGATTTTGTAACCAAACAAATATGTGGACCTAATCTGTTGATTTATTGTAGAATTTGCAGTATGGGATGAAGTTGGAATACATTTATTTTTTTATGAAGCTACTATGCCAAGTGTTTGGGGAACATGATTGAAGCAAGTGAAAGATGCTTTTGAGCATAGAAGCAAATGGTAATGATTTGAGAAATTCAATAGAAGCAAATGACAAGTACACGATAAAAAGCTTGGTCATGAAACCCTAGAAAAAGTATCTTGATTACAACAAATTTTTCATCACTACAAAGGTATATTGAATAATTAAGTGTTAATTTTTTGTTTGATATGTACTATGACTGTGCTGTTGTATTAAGAAAGGATTATTGGTTCAGGTTTTTTAGAACGAGATAATTGGTTGAAGTGAGTTTAACGATGGGAAAAAAGATTGGATTTGTTATTTACATAAAGATTGAGTAGTATACACAATACTAAGACGTGTCAAAGACATCAAATGAAGACTTTTTGTACTTTGCGGATTTCATAACCGTTAAGTATCTAAAAACATTGTAGGGTCTTACATAGGTTTGTCAAAGACATCAAACTTTGGATGTCACCCTATTTTATTATTCATTTCACTCCTTTTCAAATTTTTTTAACTTCAAACAAACCGATAGCTTAGAGAAATGAAGCTATTAATTCATAATCTTGATTAAGCTACCTAGAAGTCTGACTGCGAACATGTTTTGTATGGCTAGTCACATAAAAATTCTTGATTATGGAGAAAGACGTTATGGATGGTATCTAGCTCTTTCCATCCAACTCAGAAAGACCTACTAGGACTTCCTAGCATAGTAAACACATTCTAAGAAACAATCTTTTGCATCAAATGATTGTATCATATCGTCCTTGTTCCGTTTCTTTACAAACAGATATGTCCAACAAGGAAGCTGGTGATTTTGATATTGGATCAAAGACTCTCTTAGAGGTATCTATTAAAGAAATACCTCTTGAAATACTGATCACTATGCCCCTAAATACCAGTCGATGGACATGTCTCCAGTTATATGTCTAGAGCATCCACTATCAAGGTACCACAATGAGGATCTAGCTCTTAGACATACCTGCAAAAATCAAATCAATTTACAAAGGAAGGTACCCAATTGAGATTGGGTTCGTAGGGGTTAGTTGCTTTCTTTTTCTTTTGAACCCAAATGCAATCTCTATTAGGCACATAGAATCTCCTAGCATAGCATTTGTAAAATGTATGTCCTTTTTCCATATAATAGTTGCATATCACAAATTTTGATGATTTTCTAAGGAAAGCATTTTGATTGATCTTTGAGTTAGTAAACCTTTTTTGATTCTTCTGTTTTGGAGGCACAAATATTATTTTTCCAACATATTTTAAGCCCTTTTTGTACCCCAAACCAGAAGTATCTCCAGCATACCTTTGCATACTTAGCATTTCATCCAAGTTGCATTTCCCTTTGTATAACTTTCTCAAAAGATCAACTAAATAGCTGATTTTAGATAAACTTGACATATATTTTTTTCCTTGAATTGTTTTGTAATCATCAAAATCCTTTTGCAATAGATTGTATTTGTTGACATTTGAAGAAGAAGAAGCACACACACAACCATTTAATTTGTAACTTGAAACAAGTTTTTCATTCTCTTCTTTCAAGTTGCAAATATATGTTTGCTATTCAGTAATCTTTGCAACATGCCATCTAAGATTTCCTTTTAGCTTGTTATTGGATATTGCAAGTTTTCTGGCTTCTTCATGCATTTCATGGAAAATATTAATAGCTTGATCATATTCAGAACTTGCCTCAGTTCCATCACATGAGAGATCATCATCT
This sequence comes from Glycine tomentella, assembly GCA_007407185.1. Taxonomy (NCBI): domain Eukaryota; kingdom Viridiplantae; phylum Streptophyta; class Magnoliopsida; order Fabales; family Fabaceae; genus Glycine; species Glycine tomentella. Next base: position 306,991 of record PYAF01000793.1, read on the forward strand.
TCTTCATTGATTATGGAAGTGAGACACATGTTAGCTTCTTCATTTTCAGTTGAAGATTCTGAAGTTGTTGACTCATTATCTTCCCAAGCTATGTAGGCTCTTTTAGATTTTCCTTCCTTCCTCCCCTTGTTGTCACCTTGTTGCTTTTTCAAAAAGATTGAGCATTCTGATTTGATGTGGCCAGGTTTTCCATATTCAAAGCATGTAAAATTGTTGTCAATCTTCTTGTTGTTGTTGTTGTTGTTGTTGCTGGTCTTAGTGAACCTTTTGTTCTTGTTTTTCTTCAAGAACTTGCTGAATTTTCTGACAATTAAGTTCATGTTGTCCTCTTCATCCTTATCACTTGTTTCTTCCTCTTTTTCTGCTTTTGAAGTTGCAGCTTTTAATGCAATGCTTCTGTTTTTCTTTTCTGCATCTTCATTACAAGTTAGTTGAGACATTTCAAGCTCATATTCAAGTAGCTTACCAAATAGTGCAGCCATGGACATCTTTGATAGATCTTTGGATTCCTTGATTACTGTCACCTTTGGTTGCCAAGGCCTTGTTAGACACTTCAAGATCTTGATGTTTAATTCTTCAGTATCAAAGATTTTCCCAAGACCCAATAGATGGTTGACAATATGAGTGAATGTTGTCTGTAGCTGAGAAATGCTTTCATTGGTGTTCATCTTGAACATCTCATACTCATGGATTAATGCATGCTTCCTTGATCTCCTGACTTCTTAAGTTCCTTCATGAGTAATCTCCAGCATCTCCCACATTTCTTTTACATTTTTGCATCTCACTATTCTGAAAAATTCATCAGAGGAAAGTGCAGAGGTGATCATACTTTTGGCTTTAAAATCATATTGAACAGCCTTTTGTTCAGCTTCTGTCATCTCATCCCATTCTTTGGGAATCAATTCATTGGCAACAGTTTTCTTTGGAATAAAAGGACCATTTTCTATAGCATTCCAAGCACCTGGGTCATTTGATTGAATAAATATTTTCATTCTATTTTTCCAAAAACTGAAATATTCCCCTTCAAACATAGGAGGTCTGTTTAAAGAAGCACCTTCCTTGAAGGTTATTCGTGAGGTATTCATTTTTCTTTTTGAAGAAAAACTAGTGATCTTGAATAATTCTCAAGAACCAGCTCTTGATGCCAATTGAAAATAATAGGAATACTTCATAACAACCAAGATGGGGGTGAATTGGTTGAACCTTGGTATTTTAAAATTTAAATTCAAATCAGAGTTTCAGGATCTTTATCACTTTCAAAAACCAAGAAACCTTTTACTCAATCAAATAGCTCAGCCCAAGAATTCAATAGAACAAAATAGAACTTGTTGAACAATGAATATGATTCAAAGAATTAAAGATCAATGAATAAGATGAGAATAGAGATATAGAAATAAGAACACAAACAATTTATACTGGTTCACTTCAAAACATGAAACTACATCCAGTTTCTTCTAATTCACACAGAATTAGAGTTCCACTATTATAAAATATTCTTACAAGCTTTTACAAGAACCTCCCCTTTATCAACCCTAGATAAAGAACATAAATCTAAAACCCTATTAGACTTTTAAGGAGAAAGATTCAGAGAACACTACTCTAATCTTTAAGCTAGAGAACCTTTCTCTAGTCCCAAGCTAGAAGAATCTAATTACAATAGCCAACTTCAACAAACTATGTAAACAAAATTACAATCAATGAGTTAAGGAAAGAAACCTGATGATCCAGTGAATGACATGCATATGAATGAAGAATTCAGGTTGAAAAACAAAAACAAACTCAAAACATTCTTCTTCCTTAACCATTGAAAGAGACTTCTTGCTTTAAAGAATCACTCAAAAAACCCATGAGTGTTTCAGTTGATGCAAGAACTTATAGAACTCAGAAAATGACTTTGGAAGTGTTTAGAAAGATTGTGTATGCTCAGAATACGAATTGATCAAGTTCTGAAACAAGCTAAGCCTTGGTTCTATTTATAACAAACTTTTGTAACTATTAGTAATCGATTAAATGCACCAAATAATCGATTAAAACGCTCATGTAATCGATTAAAAAAACCTTGTAATCGATTAAAGTGTTCTACAAGTTTCTGGACATGAGCAACGAAAAAAATAATTGACTATTTCGTCTTCTAATCGATTAAGACAGCAAGCTTCAAAATATCAAAATACACTATGTAATCGATTACGATATTTAGTAATCAATTAAATCAGGAAGCTTTATAAAACAGAATGAACGATGTAATCAATTACAACATTTGGTAATCGATTAAGACAGGAAGACAGCTTTTTGAACTAAGCCTGTCTAATCGATTACTACCTTTTGGTAATCGATTCTTCCAGAGAGACTTAAAATCATGTATAGCAATGTAATCGATTACTACCTATTGGTAATCGATTAAAATTTTCAACAAAGCAGTTTATATAAAAACAAAGGCCAAATAATCGATTATTCTGATAGATAATCGATTACATTATTCTTAAACACTTTTCCAGAATGAACTAAGAACAAAATAATCGATTATACCTTTAAGGTAATCGATTATAACAGTACAAAAACTATTTTTCCAAACACCTTTGAATCAAATTAAAACCTTAGTTAAATGTTAAAAGCTTTGTTTGATTTTCATGAAAAACACTTAGTTAAATTAATGAATTAATGAGTGAATACATGGATCAATCAGATAGCTTTCCTTTTACATAAAATTCCAAGTGTTCAAGCATGTTGAAAGCTCAAAACTAATCTTGTATCAAGGACTTCCAAACTTCATGAAGCTCCCCCTGTATTCAACAAATCATGCATCACTCCTTTAATCGATTACCATGAATCATAATTGATCACACAGGCTTATTAGAAAATTGTTCTTTATTGCTTTAATCGATTACCATGGATCGTAATCGATTACACAGGCCAATTTGAAAGTCGTGCTTTACTTCTTTAATTGATTACATTGCGTACTAATCCATTATTCTATTCATAAACTTTTTCCAAAAAACTGAGGAACAATTTAATCTATTATTTAGTAGTTTTAATCGATTACATATGGCAAAATAATTGATTACCCCAGCGGATTAATCGATTATTGTCATTTAAATTAGTTTTATATAAAGTTTTGTGAGTCTATTTTCTATATATACATATTGAACGAATTATTCAATATACATGAGTGACTTACCTAAAAGACATTAAGATTTCTAAGGGTTCAAGAGACTGATTTCGAAATGAAAAATAAATCTTGTGAAGATCAAGATTTCTGATTTTTTCTGTGAAGATGTGTTAAAGAAAAAAAGTTTTCAAGATATTGATTCTGAGCATCAGATTTCATACAACCTAGAATGTGTGGTAATCTCAATTCATTTTCATTCATTCATACATGAAGAATCACAGGTTGTGTTTATCTTGAATCTTTCTTTATAAGATTTTGTGATATTTGTATTCATTTGTGATAAATCAATTTAATTCTATTAAGCTTTCTAGAGTAGGGTTATCTAGGTGAAAGATCTGAGTAGGATTCTCAAGTCTTAGTGATTTGTTTTCTAATAGGGTTTTAGAATTTAGATTCTTTATCTAGGGTTGATAAAGATAATCACTTGTAAATTGCTTGTAAAGAATATTTTGATTTAGTGAAAACTCTTACCTATTGTTGGTTGGAAGACACTAGATGTAGCCTCCAAGTTTGTGAGGTGAACCAATATAAATTGCTGTGTCTCTTATTCTAATTCTGTATATCTCTCATTGCTTGTATTTGGGTAATCAAGATATAATCAACAAACAAAGTTTCTTCATTACTTGCATAACAAGGTTGATCTTGGTTGAAAGAAAAGTTCTGGTTTGAAAAAGGTTTTAAGTGATACGATCCAAATTTCAAATTCCGCAAATAGTTTCAAGTAAATTTTTAAATACCTATTTTAAACCAATTCACCCCCCTATTGGTTTATTTGAAGAGTGTTCATTGTGTTTTCATTACAAAGGGTTCTTGTAGCTTTTTCTAAAGTGGGTTTCTCTAGAGGGAAAGAGTAGAGAAGGGGTCTCTATGTCTTGATCACTAGGAGTCTAAAAGTGGTTTAGATTTCTGTTCTTTATCTAGGTTTGATAAAGGATGATTATTGTAAAGCTTGTAAGAAATTAATTTTGTGAATAGTGGAACTCTAATATAGTTTTGATTAGAAGAACTGAATGTAGCTTCTCTTGTTGAGAGGTGAACCAGTATAATTTCTTGTGTTGATCTTTATCTTTAATCTCTTCTTGCTATCTTGATATGTGATTCTTGGTGAATTCTTTATTACTCAACAAGTTAAGTTTTTGTAATTGTTTTCTTGGGCTGAGTGGTTTGATTGATTGTAGCATTCTTGGTTTAATTGTGATAAAGATCCTTTAACTCTTATTTTCTAAATATTTTAAAAAGGCCAAAATTTAAACCAATTCACCCCCTCTTGGTTATTGTGTTTATTCACATTGTTTTCAATTGGTATCGGAGCAGGTTCTTGAGTGTTATTCAAGATCACTATCTTTCTTTAAAAGAAAATGAACACCATACAAATTACCTTCAAGGAGGGTGCCTCCCTCAATCGTACTCTGATGTTTGAAGGAGATTCTATGTGCCTAATGGAGATTGCATTTGGGTTCCAAAGAGAAAGAAAATAACTAACCCCTATGCACCCAACCTTAATTGGGTACCTTCCTTTGCCACTTAATTTGAATGTTGCAGGTGTGTCTAAGAGCAAAATCATCATTATGGTATCTTGACAGCGGATGCTTTAGACACATTGAAAACAATAGGAATACCCACAATAATAAAGAGGGGGGTGAATTGGTTTAAACTTGGTCTTTTAAAATTATTTATAAAATCAGAGTCAAAGGATCTTAATCACTTTTAAACCAAGAATGCTTTTAATCAATCAAATTACTCAGCACAAGAAATCAGTAGCTCAAAACAGAATTTGTTGAGTAATGATAATAACACCAAGAACAAATAAACAAGATTACTTGTACAGATAGAGGTAAAGAAATTCAACACAAGCAATTTATACTGGTTCACTTCTCAAGAGAAGCTACATCCAGTTTCTTCTAATCAACACTAGATTAAAGTTCCACTATTATAAAATTCAGTTCTTACAAGCTTTACAACAATCCCTCTTTATCAACCCTAGATAAAGAATAGAAATCTAAAACCCTATTAGATTCCTAATGATCAAGAACAAGAGAACACTACTCTGTTCTTCCCTAGAGAACACTACTCTAGAACAAGCTTCAAAGAACTCTTTACAATAGCATCAAATAACAGAAATTGCAAAAACGAAATTACAATCAAAGACTATAGAGAGAAACAACCTGATGATCCAATGAATATGAATGCATGTGGTTTACCAATCAGAGTTGAATGAGAAACAAGATTTCAGAACATACTCTCCAAAAGTTCGTTGAGAGTTCTTGCCCAAGAAATCATTCAAAACCCATGAAAATTAAAAAGTGGGACAAGACTTTAGTTAACCCAGAAAATCACTTTGGAACTTTGAGAAGGCTTGTGAGTATTCAGAAATTTCGAAGTATTCAAGTTGTGTTTTAAGACAAGCCTTAGACATATTTATAACAGCTTTTTGTAACAGACTGTAATTGATTACACGTGCCAAATAATCAATTAAAATTCATGTAATCGATTAAATTATCACTTAATCGATTAAAGTGTTCAGTGTTGAAATCTGGGTTTAACAACGAACAAAATAATTGATTAAACTGAGTTGTATCGATTAAAGCAGTGAGGTTTTATATTTGAAGCCTCTTTTGTAAAATAAGAGAACACTTCACACTTAACCAAGAGGGGGGGTGAATTGGTTAGCCTTGGTAAATTTAAAAATTTCTTTCCCAATTAAAATTATCAGAGTTTAATTGCCCTTTGGATCTTTATCAACAATCAATAAAGAAACTTTAATCAAACACAATCCAAGACTTGTAATGCCTCAACAAGCAAATCAAACTTCAATAATCACACCAAGAATTAATCTAACATGCAGTAGATGAGAGAGCACAAGATTTATACTGGTTCACCTCAAAACCTATGAGGCTACATCCAGTTTCTTCTACTCAACACTAGAGTAGAGTTCCACTATATCAACAATATCCTTACAAGCAAAATTACAAGCCTCTCTTTATCAACCCTAGATAAAGTTTAGAAGTCTAAAAACCTATTAGACCCTTAGAGACCAAAACCCACACTGAGAAACCTACACAGCTGTCTTTAGAGAAACTCTATCTCTACACTTGCAAGAAAAACAAAATACAATGAAACAATTACACAGAAATTCAAACAAAGAATTTACGCCATCAAAGAGTAAGGAAAGAATTCACCTGATGATCCAAGAATCATATGCAAAGTGAAGAATATACCAGGTTGAATGAATTATAACATGCAGAATCAATGCCCTTTCCTTCGACTTTGAGAAGATTTAACTTGCTTCACTAAACTTAGTGACCCATAATGGTTTGGATGGAAGCAAGAATATTAGAACCACAAAGAATGCCCTTTTCACTTGTTACAAAGCTCTCAGAACGTTTGGTGCTCAAAAATCAATTTTTGTTTCGTTAGGCTTTTCACCAAAGGCAAGGTTCTATTTATATAAAACAGCTGTAACAGAAATAATCGATTAATTTGGCTCCTATAATCGATTAATTAGCAAATGTAATCGATTACATATGCTCCCGTAATCGATTAAAGTGTTCTAAATAAGTTCTGGGTTACAGCAAAAATATATTTAATCGATTATCCCGATGTGTAATCGATTAAACCAGACTTTGTAAAAATCAGGTTTGTGAAGTGTAATCGATTACGAAATATGGTAATCGATTAAGACAGAAATGCATAAACCATGATTGCACTATGTAATCGATTATGACCAATTGGTAATCGATTAAGACAGAAAGATCTTATTTTCAAAATAGCTTGGTAATCGATTACAAGTAAATGGTAATCGATTAAACCAGTCACTCATTTAAAACTGCATCAATGCAATGGTGAAATAATCGATTAAAATGATGCAATAATCGATTAATTTGTTCTTAACTCATTTCCAGAAATTCTGAAGAACAAAGTAATCGATTATCTGAGTATGGTAATCGATTAAAACCACTTAGAACTATTTTTCCAAAAAGCTTTACTTATTTGTTTTAAGTTTCAAATCAATTACTTAAGCTTTTAAGATGCAATGCATGAATGATTATCAATGGTATGCATATTAGGAACTTGGATCATTAGAAGGCTTCCTTTCCTTTTACATTAAATCACAATTTGATCTTCAAGCCTTCAAACCTTCAAGCATGTTGAAAGCCAAAACTTTTCCAAGTCTCTAATCTTCAAAAAACTCCCCCTTAGTTCAGCAATCTTTCAAATCCACAATCTCCCCCTTTTTGGCTTTAAACATGCCAAATTCGAAATTGAAAAATAGTGGGTCTTTGGGATTGAATGAAGAAGCTTCATACCATTTTACTCTATATGCTAAACACCTGAAAATTTAAAATCCTTTGCAAGAACAAGTGTTAAAAGCATCTGATTTTAATTAAGCAATCATTCATGACATGGATTAGTTCATAGCAAGCAAATTTAGCACAAAACTCCCCCTATCTTTTCCAAATGAAGCAACTGAAATTTCAGTTCAAAAATGACACAAAAAACAAGGGCTAACAGAGCAATATGCAGAGCATGTTGATTCTCATTGATTTTCAAATTATTCTCCCCCTATTTGGCTTTTTAAAGACAAAAAATGTAAAGCACAACGGATATGAACATAAACTGAAACATCATATTGCATTAATATTGGTAGAGAGGAGTACATTATAGGTTTAAACATAAAAATTAAAAAGATACATGAAGACATAACAAAAAAAAAAACAGAAATAGCAGCCTAAAAGTCCTCAGAATCATCCATCTTAAGAGATGCTTCTATATCATCTAATCTTTCATTAAGCTCCCTAAAAGAACCTAAAACTTCAGCCTTAAAGTCATGATGCATCTGTAGTAAACCATCCATTTTGGCTAGCATCAAGGACTCAAAGTGTGACTGAGTAGGCTGTTGAGAAGAGGCTTCCACAGGTGCAGAATCATCAGATTCTTCACTATCAGCAGCTTGCT
>PYAF01000793.1:326915-338019 GCA_007407185.1 Glycine tomentella
TGATTAATACAATTTCTAAATTGTGGTGAGAGTTTCTCTCTTGTTCTTGTTCAAGAACTTCTTGAGTCTTATCAATGGCTTCCCAATGCTATTGTGGTGATTCTTCCTAGACTTATTGGAGAGCTTCTCCATGGTGTCTTCATCTTCATCCCTAACCTTTCTTCCATCTTCCATTTTCTGCAATTCTAAACTTCTAAACAACCCCAATTGTCAAAGAGTGCTGGAATTTGGGTGTTCTTGAAGATTGCTTCAAGAGTGCGTTTTATTGCAGGGTAGATTTGTGAAATTTCATGTAAATGACTCCAGTCATTTACATCACATGCTATGTTAGAGGCTTAAGGATTGAAGAAATTCCTTTAACTAAAGGGTACTTTCTACCGGAGCTGGTCAAAGTGTTCTACACTTGTGCCAAAGCCAACATGGATGGGGTTCTTCGTTCCCAAGTGAATGGAGTTCCTATGGTGATATATGAAAATGTTTGGAATGCTGTGGCTAGGATCTCCTCTGGAAAAGTGAGGAGGTTTGATGAAGAGATTGGAGGATACAATAAAATTGACTGGGGAAGATAGGTTGTTGCATTACATTATAACCTACATGGTTACCCCCATGTCTACAAACCATGCCCAAATCACAGATGATGATTTGCAATTGGTATATGGCATGAAGACCTCAACTCAGATTAACTGGGTTTTTGTTTTTGTTGAAGATATGTTGAAAGCTTCAAGATTAATCAGCTATCATTTTCCATATGCTGTGTTAATCTCAAGATTCATATATTACTTTAAGATTGATGTATCAAATGAGATTGTAGACAACACCACTGACATCACCAACCTCATCAAAGAAAAGCACCTCAACAAGCTTGGATTGATCAAGACAACCAATCAGTGGCTAATGGTTGGAGAACAAGCTCCACAAGAGGGAGCTGATGAAGGTGAAGATGTTGGATCTACTCCTGCTCAACAACAATACACTCCTTTTGAATCCTTAATGATTCAAAAGATGGATGTTGTGCTTGCTCTGCAGCATAAGCATAGGGCTGAAACATAATCTTCCTTGGACAAAATTACTTCTAGGTTAGAAAGTATAGAGACTAGGATGGCTTTCAGAGATTCTTGCATTCTTTAGTTTAGATTAATGTAATTATCTTATTGTTTGCTTATGGTGTTTATGCTTTCTTTATGTTTCTTTTGATATGTTACTTTTGTACTACCCTCTTGATTAGGCAAAAACTTGTTTTGTTCTTGCTTATCTTATGCTCATCAATATTAATTTTTGCCTTTGATAAGCCGAAATGCGGAGAAAAGGTCTTAAGGAACATATTGGATATAAAAGTTCTTAACGAAACATAGCTCACATACTCATATACTTAAAGTATTGTACTTAATCAAAGTAATAAAGGAATATACATGTTGCTCTTTATCTTAACGAATGTAAAATTATATAAGATAGGGGGAGCATATACATACATATAAATGCAAATTGTTTATGCAAAGTATGCTTGACACTTGTCTTGGCAAGAAGCTAATTTCATTTTTAGATTATCAAGTACGAGCTCCTGAAAATCAACTCCTTTAAAATAACTCCAAGGTTCAACATGTTCAATTGATGTTTGGCATGATTAAAGCCAAAAAGGGGGAGATTGTTAGATACAGGGGGAGCATGAAGGTGGACCAAGATATATGCTGAAGATGGATGAGTGTTTTAGCTTTGTACATGTCATTCAATTGAAAGCATTTGTAAATTGCTTGATGTAGGAGAAAATCATCCTATTATCCTTTGCATTGCATAAACATTCATTAATTTGCATTCATTATTTTACAAAAGCACATGGTTTGTGAAAAAGGTTTAAGATTTCATGATTGCATCAAAGACAAGATTTCATGATTTCAAGGTTTTGGAAAAACCATTTTGGACTGTGTTAATCGATTACCACATATTGGTAAACTATTACTTGAGCCTTGAAGAAAATTTTAATCAATACCAACATTAAGTAATTGATTACTCAGTATAAACACAGAACATGACTTGATTGTGATAATCGATTACTCAGTATAAACATAGAACATGACTTGACTATGATAATCAATTACCACTTATTCGTAATCGATTACTTAGTTCTCTTTTGAAAAGAAGTATCCCTATAGTAATCGATTACAGGTCAAAATAATCGATTACTTTGTGAATATATCATTTCCAGAAAATTGAAGAATATTTTAATCGATTAAATTTGTTTTCAATCGATTACATTTGAAGTTTTAATCGATTACATTGGCGATTGAATCAATTACATTCAGTTACAACTATTTTTTATAAATAGCTGATGCATTTTCTAAAACTAACAACACATTACTCTACGAAATTATTCAAAGTTTTCAAAAGCCTTCTAAAAGTGAGAAAAGATATTCTGAGTTCTAAAGTTCTTTTCCCATATATTCAAATATTCATGGTGTATTGAAATATTTCTTGGACAAGATTTGACAGAAACATTTGGAGAAGAAGTTCTCAAATTGTTTTTTATTTTCAACTCTAATTGGTAAACCATATTCATTTATAATCATTGGGTCATCAGGTTGTCTCTCTCCATTAGCTTTGCTTGTAAATTTGGTTTTGTATTTTTGCTTGTTTGTAACTATTACAAAGGGTTCTTATAGCTTTTTCTAGAGTGAGTTTCTCTAGAGGGAAAGAGTAGAGAAGGGGTCTCTATGTCTTGATCACTAGGAATCTAGGTTTGATAAAGGGTGATTGTTGTAAAGCTTGTAAGAACTGAATTTTGTGAATAGTGGAACTTTAATCTAGTTTTGATTAAAAGAATTGGATGTAGCTTCTCTTGTTGAGAGGTGAACCAATATAAGTTCTTGTGTTGATCTCTATCTTTAATTTCTTCTTGCTATCTTGATCGGTGATTCTTAGTGAATTCTTTATTACTCAACAAGTTAAGTTTTTGTAATTCTTTTCTTAGGCTGAGTGGTTTGATTGGTTGTAGCATTCTTGGTTTAATTGTCATAAAGATCCTTTAACTTTGATTTTCTAAATATTTTAAAAAGGCCAAGTTTAAACCAATTCAGCCCCTCTTGGTTATTGTGTGTATTCACATTATTTTCAGCCCGGATAGTGGGTGATAGAGTAGCAGAAGTGGGAGCAACAGCAGTCACAACTGGGGTTGGAGCCCAGACAGGGGGTTAAGAGACAGGAGCATGAGGAAGAAATCCAGCGGCCTTCGACATTGCACGTAAGCTGCGAGGGACCCTTGACTTCTTACGGCCAGACATCCCAGCACCGTTATACCTCTTTCTCTTAGACAATTATAAGGGGAGGTGCTGGGGAAGGCAACAACAAATAGGGCTGACCCTGACAGCGGATCAACCCTTTTCTCTAGCTGGAGGATGTATAGTGGCAGGTGGCACAACATCACCATTAACACCTGCAGTCTTCACTAACGGCCTCTAGGGGAAATTTCCCATTATACCTGTAAAGCACACAAGAGAAATTATAAGTGTCAAGCCAGGTCATAATACATACTCAAGAAGGCAAAGGAGAAATAAGACAGAAAGGTTATTATACAAAGCAACAAAAGGGTCATCTGCCAAGGACAGTGACAAGATGGCTCGCGCATCAAAAGAAGCTGGTAACTGCTTTAGGATAGCATTGTCCATGCTCTCCACCAGGGTCACCAAGTCTTCATCGAATGACTTGAACCTGGTGAGTTCAGCTTGCCAGTAGAATGGAAAGCGAGGCTCCCCATCCCGATTTATCATCAAGGGCAAGCTATCTGCCACTACACCACTATCATATACCTTGAAAAAATGGTCCTTGCAGCGATGAAAGCCATTGATGTCAATCTCGAACAGTTTCTTAGAAACACTGGGTAAGGAGACCCAAATAACCTTGCCCGTCAAGTTAGTTTGGAAGAAAAATAAAAAACAGACACATTCAACCGAATGTTGAAAAATGAACACAAAATCTCAAACCCCCTTACCACTGCCATACTATTGGGGTGAAGTTTGGAGGGTGCCACGTTCAAGAAATCCAACAAGGCACACTGAAAAGGGGAAAAAGGAAGAAGGAGACCTAACACCTCGGAGAGGCATCAGTACATGAAGAAAAAGGGTGGAGCGCCTGGCACCATCCTCAAGCATGGAAAGTCATCACTCCCGCAAGCATCCACAGAGATCTTGCGAGAGTCTTCAGGCGCCATCAACCGTAGTTGACGGCACATGGCATTCACATATGCTGGAGAGGTCAGGGATGACCGATTTTAAAGACATCCTCCCTCACTTACTCATAGCCAGACACGATTAGGGTGGAGGATGGCGACCCAGCACTGCGGCCACTCCTCCTCACACCCCCTGAAGCAGATAAAGGGGGAAGGATCGCAAGCGGCTGGGGTTCCCCAGCCCTAGGGCGACATTGGGCCTCGCCTTCTGGCGAAGGTGAGAAGTGTCCTCACCAGCCCGACAAGAATTGGCCTTCCTCCCCGAGGAGGAAGATTCATAGTTAGAAACTTCATGGTGGGTCTCCTCCTCCGAGGAGTCACCCACCAAAATCACCTAGCGTATGAAGGGCTGCTCAATCGAGCCCCTTGAATCGCTGCCTCCCAAACCCAGAGCAGAATCAGAAATGGGGGATTCAAACATTTTTCAGAAAAAAGAAGCGGTAGCTTGAATGAAGAAAAGGGAAGCAAGAGCAAGTGTGTAAGAAAGTTCGAAGACAGACCAAGAATGCAAGAAAGCGAGAGAATAGGTATGACTGTAGGGGAAGTGTCAAACATCTCCTCTATTTAAATGAAGGTGTGACTATGCGGTTACTGGCGGGATTTCAAACGACCCCCTGGAAACCCACGTCATAAGCTGACGCCACTCACCCACTACCGCACGTCTCCAGTATGTATCCACTCCTTGAGTGACACGTATACACGAGTACAACACGTGGGTGACACACACCTACTGCATAAGACAAAGCATAACGCATGCTTTCAACGCACACCTCAACGGTCAGATATTGGCAGAAGATCCAACCTTGATGCTTCACTTGCCTGACATGTCCGACCTGACCTACAGAATGAATACGTCCACCCCAGACATTTGAATAGTAACAACTTGGACAACAAACGTCCAGGTTAGGGGGTTTGACATAGCTCCACACTTATACTTCACAAAGCCATCCACATTGACATCGGACATTACCTGTCCACCCTCAGGGGCTCCTTGAGCTCACCATTTCTCTTACTTGTCAAGAACACTAGCCTTGACACTAGACGTTCTTCATCAACACTCACTCATCCTCTTTCGCCCGCAAGCTGGCTCAGAGGATGAGGGGCTTATGTACTGTACAAAATGGTAAAATTACATGTGACCATTATTGTGGGATCACTGTACGTGTCCACCCTCCGTATCAACCTTGCACAGTAATAATGTGCATATCCGCTCTCTGTGTCATCCTTGCTACAGGAACAATGCATTTGTCCACCCTCTGTGTCAGCTCTGCTACAGGAGCGCAGATGTCAACCCTCAATAGTCGGGTCCTCCTGACCAACAACTAATATGTTACGGTTATTTATTCAACTAAGTGTAACCACCTTATCTCCTAACAAATCTCGAATTATCCCCGAGGGATTATTTACTAGTTGTTATTTATCTACAAGTAACAATCTATTTATAAGGTACAGATTATCTCCTATTTGAATTATATAACTACCTATGATTATCTGTTATATTATCAATAGATTAATTATCAAACAAAGGCCCAAGGCCCATATTGCATGGTATAAATATATGTTCTCTCTAAACCTTTAATCATCTCATAATCATCTAATTCTCATATTCATCTGATACACACTCGAAAACATTCACTCCGAGACCACCTCGGACTGTCATACACTCAGTTATTCTTTCATAATTGATGTACCTACTTGAGTGTCAGAGTCATTTTCTTTGTTTTGGAAGTCCCCCTCCTTAACAAGGTTGACTCACCATCCGACATGCAAAGTCTGGAACCTATTTGTGCGTGACATTTCCAGATTTTGGTAAGAACATGACTAAAAAAATAAACAAAATGGTAAATTAGTTAAATGTGTTTAGAATATTACTATGGTTGGCACAAGAAAACTTGAGAAGAGGGTTGAATCTCTTTAAATTTTTTTGCAAAATAAATGAGAATTATAATAGACCATAATTAACCTGCTCTAAGAGTATTGTTCTTAATAGTAATAAATACGAATGTTATCTCCAACATAAAAATGAAATGTGTGCATATTATTAACTTTAAAGCATGGGTATTTTTTGTGTATAATAAATATAATCCTTAAAATTTTGTCGAGAATTGTGTTTTACACTAATTGGAAGCGTGCCAGTCAAGAAATCTCTACATATATAATTATAGTAATTTGTAATAAAATAAATGAAGTTAATATTACTATTTGCTTAGTAGAATTCGTAATACTATGTGCAAATTAATTACCACTTATTAATCATGCATGGGGTCGAGTGTTATAAGAAAAGATAGACTATCCTACAACACAACACTCGTAGACATGACTTAGTATTTATGGTGTAAATAATAGAGGGGGGCGAATTATTTTTTTTTACTGGAAATATTAAGAGAGTTTTGTATATTGGGGGCCTCAAACCTTGTTCCTAGTTCTGTCACTGAGTAAGATCCCTATTTCTTAGTGAGTATAATGAATATTCTAATGAAAATAAAAATGATATATTTTAATTTTACGTGAACAAAAAAGTACTAAATTTTTTATAAGAATGAATTTTGAATATTTACATATTTATAATATAAGAATGAAAAATATATTTTGTCTTTAAGAAGTTACAAGATTCACACATTTTACTAAACTAATTAAATTACATTTTTTAGTAATACAACCTACGGTATAACAAGATATGATTACTTAAAGTTGCTAAGATTATAAGAAAAAAAAAGTTGTTGAGATTTAATTTAATGGATACTCTTAATGCAAATATGTTTGATCTCATTATTTGGGACACCTCTTTGGATGGGAAATATTGGCCAAAATCGCTTATAATTGGTTCAGAAGAACCTGCTCAATCCCTAGTGCTAATGCGGTTAATAGAACTTAGGTGTGGTCTCTCTAATTACCAGAAAATATTAAACTCTGTATTTGGCTCTTAGATCATAAGAGCATCCCCACTAATCTTTTTCAACTTCGTCGGTATCTTTGTTTTGATTCCTCTTGTTGCATGCGTGGATTTATAAGAGAAACAATGTTTCACTTACTTTAGGATTGCTATAATCCAAGGAGCATCTGGAATATGCTAAAGTTGAATGATTGATAGAATAGCTCAATATCAGACAGTCCAGTTTGGCTTTGCCATTTTTCAACATGACCTAATGGAGTTATCTTCTCAATTGCTTGTTGGTTCATCTGAAAAGCGAGAAATATGTTGATTTTCCAAGACCATCCTTGGAACTCTTATGTGGTAATACACTAGATTCATAGTCTTCATAGACTAGTTCATTTGTTCCTCACTAAAACTAGGCGAGGTCCTCATCCAAGGGAAGTTAAGTGGCTTCATCCTCATCAAGACACTTTCAAATTAACATTAATGGCAACTCTGTTGGGAATCCAGGCTTGTCAGGTTTTGGGGGTGTAATTAGAGATTCAAACTCTCATTGGATAATTGGTTATGTCGGTGCCTGTGGTGTTACATTTAATTCGAATGTTGAGCTACAAGCTATTTACCATGGTCTAAAGATTGCTTGGTCCAAAGGCTTGCAAAAGCTTATTTGCAAATTTAATTCTACAACATCATTAGAGCTCATCTCCCATGGTGCTTTGGTCACTCATTCCTAAGCATCTTTGGTGGACATGATCAGATTTTACATAGCTAAAGATTGGAGTATTTCCTTCCAACATACTCTAAGGGAAGGATGTAACACTATGATTTTCATAATGCTCGATTAAGTGTTTTAATTAGATTATAAGATTAATTTAATTTAATTTAAGTGCTTGTAATTAGCTAATTAATTACGAAGTAATGGTTTGTGTTGTTTATATTTATGTTTATGCTTAAACCATGTTTCATGTGTGATTAGTTGGTTTTTAGAGTGTTTGGGCTTTGAGAGATGGGAGTTGGTGAGTTGAGTGAGTTGTGCGGTGTAAAGAGAGGGAATGGAAAAAATCATAAACCTTCCCAAAACCCTTGCACAATCTGAACCAAACTCATAAACACACCTTCTTTCTACTTTCTTCTTTCCCGATTGGGGTCTCTCTTTGAAAGCTTGGACCCTTGATTTACCTTGTTCAAGAAAGCACATTGTTAGACACAAGGGGAGCTTCATGAAGTTTGGAAGTCTTTGATACAAGAAGAGTTTTGTGCTTTCAACATGCTTGAAGACTTGGAATTTTATGTAAAAGGAAAGCAATCTGATTGATCCATGCATTCACATATTTAATCATTCATTCATTGATTTAACGAAGTGGTTTTTATAAAAATCAAACAAAGCTTTTTATACTTTACTAAGGTTTCTTTTTTGACTCAAAGGTTTTTGGAAATTTTTTTTTTATACTGTTGTGATTGATTACTTTAAAGATACAATCGATTAAATTGTTCTTAGTTCATTCTGGAAAAATCTTCAAGAACAAAGTAATCGATTACCTATCGGAATAATCGATTATTTAACCTTTGTTTTCACATACACTGCTTTGTTGAAACACTTTAATCGATTACCAATAAATAGTAATCGATTACAAAGCTTTACATTGCTACTCATGGTTTTAAGAATTTCTGGAAGAATCGATTACCAATAGGTAGTAATCAATTACACAGGCTTAAATTGAAAAAGCCATCTTCCTGCTTTAATCAATTACCATTTCTAGTAATCGATTACACCTTGTGTCTGAATTTTGTAAGTTTGCATTAGATAATCGATTACTACATTTTGTAATCGATTACACAATGTATTTTGGAATGCCACAAGCTCCTGCCTTAATTGATTACCAAAGATAGTAATCGATTACACAGTGCATTTTATATTTTGCAAGTTCGTGTCTTAATTGATTACAAAGATGGAATAATCAATTATTTTGCTCGTTGCTCATGCCCAGAAACTTTGTTAAACACTTTAATCGATTACAAGGTTTATTTAATCAATTATATAAGCATTTTAATCGATTACAGGCAGTTACAAAAAGCTGTTATAAATAGAACCTTGACTCAGTTGCTTTTCTAACTTTGTGAAACATTATCCATTCGTATTTTCTGAGCTTAAACATCTTGTGAGCATTCTTAAGTGTTTTCCAAGGGATAAAGTGTTTCTTGCTCCATTATGTTTTAATCATGAGTGTTTGAGTCATGCTTGGAGTTTGAAACCTGTTCAAGATTAAGGAAAGTTGTGCTTTTTTATTTGTAATCATTCAACATAAGATGGTAACTTCATGTTGCATTGCATCATTAGATCATTAGGTTTTCTCTCTCCTTAATCTGGTTGTAATTTTTGTTTTTTATTATTTTTGTGAATTGGCCATTGTATTTGGGTTCTTGGTTGTAACTAGAGAAGGGGTTCTCTAGGTGAAAGAACTGAGTAGTGTTCTCAGGTTCTTGTCTCTTAGAATCAAATAGGATTTTAGATTTCTGTACTTTATCTAGGGTTGATAAAGGGAGACTTTGTAATTGCTTGTAAGAACAAAAAATTATAATAGTAGAACTCTAACCTGGTGTTGGTTGGAAGAAAACTGGATGTAGCTTCTAGTGTTGAAGTGAACCAGTATAAATATGATTGTCTTGTTTCTCTATTCCTTAACTCATATTCATTGTGTTCTTGTTTAAATTGCTTGATCAATTATATCAGTTTTTGATTCATTGAATTCCTTGGGGATGAAATACTTGATTGAATAAAGTTCTTGGGTTTTGAAAAGTGATAAAGATCCTAGGAACTCTGATTTTGATTAAAGAATTTTTTAAAATACCAAGGCTTAACCAATTCACCCTCCTCTTGGTTAAGTGTGAGATATTCATATTCTTTACACATATTTCTTACACTTTTTGTTGGTTGTGGTTTGTACAGTGGTAAGAATCCTTCTCCCCTTCCATTTGAAGTTTTCCTTTGTAGAGCACCGATGAAGGGTTCATGAAAGTGCTCATTTTTTGGGTTTTAATGTTGTTTCTATTTGTTGATGGGTTTTGGGTGGTGATATGTTGTGTGGTGGCTGAGTGATAGTGGGAAAGCTCTCATCTTGGCTTCTTGGTTTATAGAGGTAAGGGAAGCTCACCTTTTTCTTATTTTGGATGCTTTGTAATGTTATATATGCTTTGTTGAAGCATAAATCCATTGTTGTATATTTTGGGTTGAAAGGAATAATTTTTTTTTATGAAAGATGATGTCTTGACTTAAAATTCATATTTTTTTTGTAGCTCTGAACAATTTTAATCAATTACATCATGTGGTAATCAATTGAAATGAGCTCCAGAGGTTGATTTTGGGTTCTAGGCTGATTTTAATCAATTACATATGTTTATTATCGATTAATTCGAGCCCAGGGACTGCTTTGTTGACTTGAGCTTTGTTGTAATCGATTACAATGGACAAAACTTAGTTATTGATGCAATCCAAAAACCAAGGCAAGGAAGGAAGACTTGGAATTCCAAATGGAGATACTTCCTTTGGTGATTAAAGGGTCAATGACAAGGGCTAGGGCTCAAAGACTTCAAGATCATATTCAGTCCAAGATAAATCTCTTGAAAAACCATGAAGAAGGCTATAAAATGATGAATTTGTTTGTTGTAATCGATTACCAGTCTTAGAGGCTCCTGGAATAATCGATTATTTGGGTAGATAATCGATTATTTTGTTCTTGGGTCAGTTTCCAGGCTGCTATGAACAATTTAATCGATTACCAAGAGTTAGTAATCGATTATTTTGTTCAAAATAATTGATTACCATTCGAAATAATCGATTATTACAGTTTTTGCTGCAGAGGCGCCAATTTTCAGTTTTAAAACACTTGTTTGGATAGCTTCCCTTGGAAGTTACATTTGTATTTCATTTAGGACGCATTTACATTTCATTAGCTTATATTTTCGTGGCCTATATAAGCTACATTTCAACAGATTGTAAGAACTTTTGATTGATT
>PYAF01000793.1:354968-368053 GCA_007407185.1 Glycine tomentella
CTAGACTGAAGAATGGAAATTACTGTACTTGTATTATATGAACTTTTGTAACAAGAACTATGACTATGTATAATGTATTAGTTTCAAAACTTTTGTAAGTTTTACGTTTTAGAAGTTTTACTAATATACGCTTCTTAGAAACTTATCTTTAAGTAATAATAAAATTAATAAAAATTAGTAGAAATTTAGGTCGTTACATCTGACAATGTCCAACCAATGGCTTTACTATTTTCCTGCAAAACTTTCACCAATTTCTTTTCTTCTTCCTCGGAAAGATTGGCATTAATGATCATTGGTTTTTAGAATTACCAGAAAGAAAAACATATTTTAAATGGTAAGGTAATACCTTTAATTCCAGCTTTGGTTCCTCTTTTTGCTTCTCTTCCTTTATTTTTTCGAATAGAGATTGGCGATAAGGAATCTCTTTGCAGGTGTTCAATTGTTGAATATATTCTGATCTTTCTTTACTCCATCTTCTTCTTGAACTTCTTCAGTTAATGCTTTCTCCAAGCCATCTTTCTTGTGAAGAAATCTTTTGGAGTTAGAAATTACCTCATCTAGGACTTCGCCTCTAAAACATTCTCTTTTATCTATGGGATATTTCATGGCTTCAAGAACATTGAATTGCAATGCATCATCTTCCACTCTCACAATGAGTTTTCCTTCATCAACATCAATTAAGACTTTGGCAGTCTTCATGAAAGGTCTTCCAAGAATTAATGGAACTTCACTGCCTTCATCCATATCCATGACTACAAAGTCGACTGGGTAGAAGAATTTGTCAACTTTCACCAACACATCTTCAATGATACCATAAGGATGCTTGATGGTTCTGTCAGTTAATTGCAGAGTCATCCTAGTTGGTTTGATGACAACTTCCCCTATTCTTTTGACTATGGATAATGGTATGAGATTGATGCTTGCTCCTAAGTCAAGAAGATATTTCCCTACTGATAAATTTCCAATGGTCACAGGGATTATGAAACTACCGGGATCTCTTGACTTTTGGATGATTGCACTGCACCCTGCATCTAGCTCTATGGTTTCATCATCTGTGTATCTTCTCTTCTTTGTGAGTAGATCCTTCATGAACTTGGCATATGTTGGCATCTGCACCAATGCTTCAAAAAAAAGAATGTTTATTAGCAGTTGTTTGAAAATATCCAAGAAATGCTTGTACTGCCTTTCTTTTGTTTTCTTGGATGGGGCATGTGGATAAGGCATATTTTGGACTGGTGAAGGAGTAAGCATAGCTTTGCCTTTATCAATTTTTTTCTTTTCTTCTTCAATCATTACTTTTTTCTCAACTTTTTCATTTGTCTCTACTTCCTCATTTTTTTCATTTTCTTTTTCATCATTATTTTTCTCTACAACTCCTTTATTTTTCTTTTTCTCCTCATCCTCCTTCAAACCAACCACAGTCCCCCTACTTGTTGTAATAGCCTTGCAGTGTTCCTTTGGGTTGACTTGTGCGTTTGCAGAAAAAGAACCACCTCCATGCTCAGAGAATTGTTTTGCAAGTTGTCCTACTTGAACTTCAAGATTTTTGATGGAAGCATCAGTATTCTTTTGATTTGAAATGTACATTTGCATAAACTGAGTAAGAGTGTCTTCCACTTTTGACAATCTATCAGGTTGAGCTTGTTGTTGTGGGTTCCTGTTTGAAGGACCTACATAGGAGTTGTTAGTGGTATCTGCAAAAGGAGGGTTAGTGGGAACATTATATGCATTTTGTCTCCAACCATAAGGTTGATTTGAACCTGGACCGCCTCTGTAGCCTTGATAGTTTCCTTGGTAATTCTGTTGAGGTCTGGTCTGATTCTGCATGTAATGAGCCTCATCTTCTTGTTGACATTCTATAGGTGCTGAACAGTGGCCATTTTAATGGTCTCCACCACAAAAATCACATCTTAGGATTTGTTGAACTTGATGTGCTGTGTGTGTTTTTTGTGATCCTCCTTGCTGAATTTGTTGAGGAAGTTGGCCTATTTGTTGGTCAAGGCCTCTAGTTGTTGAGTCAGGAGCTTATTTTGTGCTAGAATGGAACTTTGAGTATCAAGCTCCATTATGCCCTTCCTTTAATTCAGATATCTATCATAGTGAGATTGGTAATCACTGGATGCTATGGAGTCAATGATTATAATGGTCTCCTTCGGACTTTTGGACATAATTGTACTTCCAGCTAACGCATCAAGGATCATTTTGGTCTGGGGCCTCATACCACTGTAAAAAATCTGTAATTGCGCAGCATCATCAAAATTGTGATTTGGGCACCTTCGTAGTAGTGACTTGAATCTCTCTCATGTTTCACAGAGAGGTTCATCTGCTCCTTGGGAAAATGTTGCTATTGCTGATTTAGCACTGATGAATCTTGATGGAGGAAAGGATCTAGCAATAAATTTCTCCTCCAATTCTTCCCAAGTGCTGAGGCTTTTGTTCGATTGGGACTGAAGCCAAGTCTTAGCTTCACCTGTTAAAAAAAAGGAAAAGCTCTAAGGTAAACGGCTTTAACATCTTCGTCTGAGGCTCCCATAGTACTGCATAGCTCCATGAATGTAGAAAAGTGCATGTATAGATCTTCATGGTCTAGCCCAACAAATGGGTGTGAGCCAATAAGACTAAGTAATGTTGGCTTCAGCTCCACAACTTTATTGTTGAAAGGAGGAATGACTATGCTGTTGTAGTGCTTTGGTCCTTGTTGATATGCATAGTCACCAAGAGTCCTCCTTGGTGATCTATTTTCTTCTCCTCCTCTGTCAGCCATATTATCACATACAAGTGGTTTTAAAGGAGAATCGATAGACGAAGTCTCACCCTGTGGCTTATTGGATTCTTGTTTCTTTTTCTTTCGTTTTCCTTTTTGTTTTGGTAATTTTTGGATCAAACAAAGGTTTATCTATATAAAACTTACCTCGCATAAAGGAAAAAGAACAAGCTACAAGATATCGTAAGCACCAAGGTTAAAATAAAAACAGAATTTATACAAAATTTACAATAACAAAAGTAAAAAAAAAAAATACTACTAAACTGAGAAATTAAATGTAAAAGAGCTAAGTAAACGAATCAAATCCCAGCAACGGCGCCAGAAACTTGTTAGGACTTTGGCAAGTGTACCAATATGTCGTTGTAAGTTACAAAATTTATAAAAGTTCATCTTCATAGGGACTTATGTTTACTTAGTTGATTCAAATAAAATTCGACAGCTTAATAGTTTATGTACAAAAGAGTGTAAGCAAAAGTTCATTTGATTGTGCGATAATTAAACATAAGACCAAAGAGAATAAAAATCTAACAACAGCGGAAACTACGGAAGCGAGTTTAGTTAAATTTAGGAAAGTGTAGGATTGGATTTCGTCGTTCTTACCCTTAGTATTCAATTAACTTTACCATGCATAAATCATTTTCTATCCTTATTGATACACACATTAAGTTACCCCAAATCGATCCCTCGCATTTGAGAATCCTAAGAATATTTATTAAATATCGATTCCTTGCATATCGAATAAATATCCCAGCATTAAAATCATAATCGTGTGTTTTATGCAATCAAAACATTATGCCCTATTCCTAGCAACGTAACGTAATGAGTAAAATTATTCAGTTCAAACCCTAAGATTACCTTCCAGTCTCATTTAGGTTTAAATTCATAAAACTAGTGATCAAGTAAAATCAAACATTAAGGACGAAATGAAATTACCAATAAGGAATAGAAACGATTCATGCATATAGTAAATATTAAAAGAGAGACATAGGGTTAAGAAGATTACATCCAATCCTTAGAGAAGCTTAGGCGACCATGGAGAGAACCTCCTCAAGAGAAGAATTGGTGAAGCAAATCATCACCGCTCTTTTCCGACAGAGTCTCCCCTATAATCCTCACCTCTTTCACTCTCTTAAGCTACCTACTAACTATATTTGAGAAACTAAGGCTGAGAATTAAGTTGAAGCAACAAAGGAAGTGAAAATTGCCATCCAAATGCTCTCCAAATTCGTGGCCAATTTATAGGTTTTGGGGTGCTGCCTACTTCACTCGCCCAGGTGAGTGGTTTGGCCTAAGTTTGCTCGCCTGGGCGAGCTTATCTTTATCTTCCTGGAACTTGGTGCTCGCCCAGGCGAGCCAAATACACTAGAATTGGTCACCTGGGCGAGTTAGAAACATAGCCCTGAAGAAAGCTTTGGGCCTTGATGGATTTTGGGCCTGTTTTGCTTGTAACACCTCCGATATTTGCTTTTTAAGCCCTTCTTGCTAGCTTTGCTTGTTTGGAAGCTTTGAAATTCCTCGAACCTATCAAAATGCAAAATATGATTGTACAAATCTTCCATAATATGAAAACAACATTCATCCAAGTACTAAATACAAACTTACTAGGTTTTAGGGCAAGTTCATAGATAAATTTAGTGAAAGCCAAAGATACTTGCCTTCGTTGTAGTCCAAATTTTACTAAGATATGACACTTATCACCACTCCAACGGTCAAACATTGGCAGAAGTTCTCAGCCTTAACGCTTCAGTTGCCTAACATATCCAACCTTATCCACAAACAAATCAGTCCATCATGGACAACTTAGCAACAACAACCTGGACATCTTTGTCCAAGTTGAAGCCTCGACATTACTCTACGAAGTCATTAGCCTCGACGCTGGGTATCACTTGTTCACCCTCGGGGGATTTTATTGCTCATCATTTTCTACTTATCTACCATGACACTGGAAACTCTTTATTTAATGCTCATTCATCCTCTTTCGCCTAAAAATCGGCTCAGAGGCTGGGGGGCTTATGTACCGTCCAAAATGGTAACGTTATATGTGGCCATTACTGTGAGGTCACTGTACACGTGGCCACACTCTGTGTCAACCTTGCTACAGTGATGATGTGCATTTACTCTCTAAGTGTTAACAAGGACACTCTTGTCTGCCCTCCGTGTCAACCTTGCTACAGAAGCGCAAACATCAGCAATGAATATCTCCTTACCAACAACATATCTATTATGCCTTGTCATTCAAACTGGTGCAACCACCTTATCTCATAATATCTCTCCAGTTATCTAAGTAACAACATATCTCTAAGGTACACATTATCTTTTATTCAAATTATATAACTGCTTGATATTATTTATTATCTTATCAACAGATTAATTAACAAACAAAGGCCCAAGGCCCATACTCAACGCTATAAATACAGGTTCTCTCTAAATGGATCATAGTGCTTCTGCATGGACTATCGTGCCCTCAATACTATTATAGTAAAGGATCACTTTCCAATTCCCACAGTTGATGAATTGCTTGACTAGTTGGGTGGGGCTCGTTGGTTTTTGAAGTTAGAACTTTTACAAGGTTATCATTAGATTTTAATGAAAGAAGACGTGAGCAAAATGGCATTTGGTACACATCAGGGCCATTACGAGTTTAGAGTACCTTCAACCCTTTCTACGTAAATTCATTGTTGTATTCATTGATGATATTCTGATTTATAGCAAAACCTTCGCAGAACATTTGTGTCATCTAGAGAAAGCATTTCAAGTGTTAATGGAAGGGAAGTTCTTTCTTAAACTGTCCAAATGTTTCTTTGCTCAATCACAAGTGGAATACTTGGGACACCTCATATCAGAGCTTGGTGTAGAACTGGTTCAAGCCAAAGTTCAAGCAATGCAGCAATGGCATGTTCCTCGATCACCAAAAATAGATGTTTAATGTAATTGTTGTGTTGTTTGATTGTTTGATTAATTTATATTGGTTGGGCTGTTGTGCATATTACCCTAATGCAATTACTTGGCATGAAAGTTAAGATTTACAAATTTGATTTATGTGTGTAATGCGAGAGTGATAGTTTGACCCATAGCCTACTTTGGTCAAACTACCATTCTAGATTCTTTAACCATTGGATCTTCCTCAAATTTCGACAGCAGCTTCAAAACTCATCTCTTCATATTTAGACCGTTGAGATCTTTAAACTAAGTACTTTTGATTCCTCGCTAAGCGCAACTAGTGCGTTGAGCGAGACAAGTCATGCTGAGCACAATTCCCATATATTTCCAAACAGAAGGGAAATTGCACTGAGCGAGACTTGCAGTTGTGCTAAGCGAGCAAGGGCGCGCTGAGCGAGACACTCAGGTTATAAATACGCACCAACAGCACAAAAACATGATTTTCTCTCTCCTTCTCTCTCTAAACTCACCCAAAAATCCTAGAAACTCCCTCTCTACTACCCACGACCACCAGCGACCACCAAAGGTCGTTGTTGCTTGCCATGAGATCACAACACAGAGAAGAACCTCTTAATCGGAGTAAAATCTTCAAAACTCATCTCGACGTCTCGGTAGAGAATGGAGCCTCAAAATATTTCTTTCTTGGTTTCCTTGAGGTAATCTTGGTTTCCTTTGTCTTCTCCTAGCTATTTTAAGCTTCTCTTAGTGTCTCTTTTGTTTTGAATACCATGTTGGTAGTTTTACACTTCCTTTGAAAATCCTTTGAAAAAAAGATGTTGTGAAAGTCTCCTTTTTATGAAATTGATGTCATTTTTGTGATCTTTGTTGAGTCCCGGTCACATTGGTGTGATTGGAATTTAAAAATGACGTTTGTTGATGTGGACTCCCAAAACACCATTTTAGCCCCTTTTTTATTTGAGTGGGTAATTGACCCCAACTGTTAACATTGACCTTGTCTTTGAAATCTATACTAAATTATCTTCGATTTGGTATATAGAGATCTGCGTTTGACAAAAACACGCGTATTCGAAGGGTCTCAAGATAACACCACGAGGCTTTAACGAGAGAACCCATAGTTAGGTAAGGGGGGTTTATTATTTGGTTATAGTTTTGGTACCATAGTTGGTGGCCAGGGAGTCCAACTATGAGGATATCTGCTTGTCCCTGTTATGTGCTGGTTTTCAAGGAAAAACTAAGTTTTTAACTAATAGGATGCGATGAATTTATGATTGATGTATGTTTGTTCTTGTGTGCGCTCATTTTCAAGATAAACAATGGTTTTAACTAATGGGATGTGGTGTATCTATTATAGATGTTGTTGATGATATGAAAATTGAAATGTTATTGATGTGTTGGTGATGATTGAATGAGATAATGATGATGTGTTTGATGATGTACAAATGAAATAATGATAATATGGTTGATGATGTTGAAATGAAGTGACTTTAATATGTATGATGATGATATTGAGATAATGTGATGTTGATGTTGATAATGACATTGATGAGAGATAATGTTAATGTGAACAATGTCATTGTGTTATGTGGATATACATGGATACCCATGGGGGGTGCATGATCGTTAGAATGGGATTCCAACTCAGCACCTTTTGAGGGGGTTACCCTTGCGAGGAAGGATGTGTTCCTAGCCAGGTCATGCATTGATGGTGTCCATGGTTGTATGTTGTATTTGACCACATGGGATGCAGTGACCGGTTGGTTACCCTTGCGAGGAAGGATGTGTTCCTAGCCACGATCAGTGCATCGGTAAGCCCATATTGGTGTATTATGTATGTACATCGGGGTGCATGACGGGTTACCCTTGCGAGGAAGGATGTTTTCCTAGCCAGGTCATGCATTGATGGTGCCCATGTTACATACTCCATATTGCATTGATGGAAATAGAATGAAGGCATGAATGTACCTGTGGGTTTCTTTAGGCTGAAAACGCAAGTACTAAGGGGCCATCAGGTTTGGAATTTCCGTGCGCCACTGGTTGATCACCGTAGGGGAAGTGGCCAGTAAAGGACAGGGTGACCTTGATAGGCGATGAATCATTTTCCTGTGAGAGGCTATTTCCCTTGATGTGGTACCACATTACATGGTGAGAGTGAAATCAGGAGCATGCATCATTCTGATCATGATTGTTTGATTTGTGAAATGAATTTGATGATTGGTTTTGTCGAGTGCGTATTGGACTGATGGAGTTCTGATAATAATTGTGGTTGTTATTGTTGTTCCTTTCCAATTGTTGTTATCTGATGCTTGTTGGTTTTATATAATAAACTCACCCTTGCATTTTTTTTATGTCGTGTGGTTGCTACTTGTGATGATCGCGAACATTCGTTCTAGTGAGCAGATGAGCAACATTAGGTGACTCTGGAGGAGATTATTTTTGGTTGGAGCCGCCAAGCCGACGTGATGACGTTGGAGTTCTTTTTGGAAAATAGTTGTGTTTTGTTAATCAACTCTTTCTTAGTTAGTCCTTGAATTCTTTCATTAGATATGTAAGATTCCAGGTGTAATTACATGTAAAACTGAATTAAGTACTGATATGTGAACAATATGCCCTGATTCAATATAAATATATATATACACACTTATATGTATATATTCAATTATGTGATTGTATCGTGTGTATGATATTTGTATTATCACAAAAAAAAAGTTTACTTTTATTTTCATAATCAAATTAATGAAGCTTTCATTAAAATTCAAAATTTGCACAATTAAGAGTTAGTGATATCGTAGTGACGAGGCGGATCATTACAATGGGTGTAGTTTTATACCAGCAAAGTCATCCAATTGCGTTTTTTAGTAAGCCTTTTTCCCCTAAACTCCTTCATGCCTCAACCTATGTCTGGGAAGTGTTCGCCATCACTGTAGTTGTCAAAAAATGGCATCAATATTTGTTGGGCCATCATTTCACAATCCTTACAGACCATCGAAGCCTCAAGGAATTAATGACACAGGTCGTCTAAACTCCAGAGCAACATATGTACTTGGCAAAATTAATGGGATATGACTATTCCATTCAATATTGCTTATGCAAGTTAAACCAGGTCGTAGATGCTTTATTGCAAATTCCAAAAACGTCAACAGGAGGATTACTATCACTCTCTATGCCCAGCTTCACATTCTTACAGGAGCTTAGAAAGGAATTAGCTATTCACCTTGAATTCATCGCTCTCCGGCAAGCAATTCAGAGTAATCCAACAGCTCATACTGATTGCACTATTATTCAGGATTTGATTATGAAAAATGGTCGCATTTGTCTACCAAATGGCCTTCAATGCATCCAAGTATTGTTGATAGAATTTCATTCGACACCTACTGGTGGCCACATAGAAATTACCAAAACTTCAGCTCACGTTGGGGAAAATTTTATTTGGTCTTGAATCTGGGAAGATGTTAAGAAATTCATAGCAAGTTGTCGTGACTGTCAACACTCTAATTATGACACTCGAAAACCTGCAGGGTTGCTTTGCCCATTGCCCGTTCCTTTTAGTCCTTGGGAAGACTTATCCTTGGACTTTATTGTGGGTTTACCAACTTATCGAGGTCATACAACCATTTTGGTAGTTGTGGATCACTTTTCCAAAGGAATCCACTTAGGAATGCTTCATTCCCATTACACTACCCATATGGTCGCACTCCTCTTCATGGATATTGTGGGTAAACATCACGGGATGCCTTGCAGGCTGGTTTCAAACTGCGAACCTTTATTTGTCAGTAGTTTTTGGCTAGAATTGTTCAAGCTGAGCGGGACCAAGTTGTGTATGAATTTAGCTTATCATCTGCAATCTGATGACCAAACGGAAGTGTTAAATCGAGTTATAGAACAATATCTGTGGGCATTTGTGAGTAATTGACCTTCATCATGGGGGTGGTTTTTAATCTTGGCCGAATGGTCTTATAATACATCAAGGCACTTGGGCACGAGTCTCTCTCCTTATGAAGTCACTTTTGGCAAGAAACCCTCAATTTTTCCTCAGTATATGACAGGCACATTGAATATTGACGTGATTGATAATTAATTGACTGATAGGGATGCTGTGTTTGCAAGTGTGAAAAGGAAACTCTCAAAAGCGCAAGAAACAATTAAGAAGTTTGTTGATGCCAACAGAAGGGAAGTAAATTTCAAAATTGAAGATTGGGTTATGGTCAAACTAAGACCCCACCGACAAACATAAGCTAGCCAAGCGTTTTATGGGCCATTTCAAATAGTGGACCGAATTGGCAAAGTAGCTTACAAACTTCAATTACTAGATAGTTCTAACATTCATCCTATTTTTCATTGTTTAATTCTAAAACAATTCCACCAATTGCCAAATGAAACTACCCATGCTTCAGGACTACCACCAACAAAAAAGGAGAATCAACCAGTCATTACACCTCTGGCTATCCTCAACCCTTTCTGGGATCAGCATGATTCAATGGTACTAGTTCAATGGGAGGGTTTATCCCCTGATGATACTTCTTGGGAAGATTGGTCTAGTCTAAAAGAGACATATCACCTTGAGGACAAGTGTTTTTGGATGGTATAGGGGATGATAGGAAAGTAATTAAGGACCTGCAGAATGACAGAGAAGTCAAGGAGAGGCCCAAAAGAAAGCTCCTGCCACCTAAGCATCTAGAAGATTACATTTAAAGAGACTAACCAATTCGGTGGAGAGGGTAGTGCTATGTTGGTACTACCTGAGCACTACCTAGGAATATGTTGTCTACCATTTTACAATTATGTTATTTCCCTTTCTGATATTCCTTTTCTGTTTTGTCCTTTCTTATGCATTCTGTCATGACCATAGTAGGCATGCTATATATATGCATTGTATGCTGAGAAGGAATAATAAGAAATACTATCCTTTGATTACCTTTTGTGCATTGGAGGCCCCTAGTCCTCGAATTCTAGCCTTTTACAGTCTGTGTTCATAACAATATCCCTAAAATACATTCAAACACAAATTAATTGTGGATTACCATGTAACTAAAATTGTCTCTAGATTTTCATTCCTCTCACTTATATATCATAGGAATGTATAAATATGACAAATTGATGGAGATCCATTGCAAACTAAAGGTCTAGAAGGAGAGCTTAAAGTACTTCCTTTGGTGAGCTTTAAAGGACCAATGACCATAGCTAGGACTTAAGCACTTCAAGACCACATCCAAGCCAACTTGGACAAGCATGAAGAAGCACACCAACTCAAGGATAACAAGGGCTGGATTTTGATGTCTCAAGTTCAATTTAATTCAATAAATTCGAGCACTTGTTAGAAGCAAAAGTAGTAGAAATGAAAAGGCTTTTATTGCATTTTGTAAGGCTTTGTAAGTGCACTTTGTGTGAATTTGTGGGCTGCACTTAGAGGCTGAAAACTGCACTTAAAAGCTTAATTACTGCACGTGGACAGCCAAGAGTCATTTCCATTTAGCTTGCATATAGGCTCCATTAGTGTGCACAACAAAGTTTCATTTCATTTGACATTTACCTTACATTTAGTTGCATTTGGTTGTAATTTTCGCGGCCTATATAAGCTGGCCAAAAACTGATTGTAACTAACTTTGTTCATAATTTTGCAAATCTGAAATTTGTGAGAGTTTCTCTCAAGTTCTTGTGCAAGAACCTTTTGGGTCTCATCAATGGCTTCTCAATGCTATTGTGGCAATTCTTCCTAGGTTTATTGGAAAGTTTTTCCATGGTGTCATCCATCTTCATCTCTTAGCTTTTCCATCTTCCATTGTTGCACATTTGAAGCTTCCAACCAGCCATAGTTACATGTGAAGTTGGATAGCTTGTGTTCTTGGAGAATTCTTGAAGTTTGGGTTTCAATGCAAGGTAGATTTGGGAAATTTAATGGCTAATGGGTTCAACCATACATCACAAATTTCTCGGCTATTTGGCATAACTTATCTAGAAATAAATCATAATTTTATAATTGGCAAAAAATTAAAATAATACTTTTTAAATAAAAAATTACCAATTTGAGGTTGTTTTGAAACTATTTACGCTTATGAGGCAGTCAATCACGCCCAAATTGGGCGTGACTGAACACGCCTAATTTAGGCGTGACAGTGGGTGGTGTCATCCCTAAATTGGGCATGATTGATCTGGCCCAATTTATTTAAACCTCCTCTCCAAACCCATTTCTTCACACCTTATCTTTTAAATCTCTTATTATTCTATTGTTTATTGATATTAAAAGTTTTTTTTTTTTTTGACAGCAAGAAATGAGTTCAGGTGGTGAGTGTCTTGGTGTTGTGTTATTTTTTAATGGAAGGAAAGTTGAAGGGCAACGGGGTGTTGTTTTTGAAGGGAAGAAAAGGCCGACACATATCAAGCGAAACTCAACATTGGTGAATTGCATGAGAAGATACGACAAAAATTAGGTCTAAAAGACAACCAATGTATCACTTTGCTAACAGCAAGATTATGGCAACATGAAGACATAGAAATGGTAATGGAAGAATTTTTCAACCAGTCAAGGAAAGATTTTTTAGAGTTGTACGTTGATTTTACCGGAGCAGAGGATGTTGTTTTACCCATGAGGTCAGTTGCTTTAAATTCTACACATAATACATCATCATATGTTGCTCCAGTTGTAAACGTGTCTGAGGAAGATGAACATGATCCGACTCAGGTTATGGATGATGATGAAGAGTATGACGCTGATGAAAATATTGCAATGGAAAATTGTTGTTGCGATTTTCGCACACTACGGCAAGTGCACCGATCGTTTTCAAGTAATAAAGACTAGGTAAGTGAGTATCGTTCTCCACAGGGATTGGGGTGATTTCACAGCAATACTAATGAATGTGATTGAAGGTAAAAATAGGAAATTAGGCAGAGAAATGTTGTTGATTGGATTGGTTGTTTGAATGCAAAGACAGAAATTAAAGAAATGCAATAAATTGAGTTGAAAGATTACCAATGGAAAATTAATTGTAGTCAGGCACAATCCCCTCTGATTCCTCCTCTTTCACTTGACTGATTTGTTAAGTTAACATGCACATAGCGATTCAGCCCTTTAATTCGATCGAGAACCCTAAGCCCTTAGCGATTCTGTCAAACTAAGCATTTAGAGAATATATCATATGGGTTCCTGTTATGATTGTTCAGAGAATAAGCCTTTCATGTATTAGTTAATCCCTAATTCCTTAGTGAATTAACCCTTTAACCTGAATTGAAAACCTAATTCCTTAGTGAAATCTATCAGTTTAAGCATTTAAAAGATCATATTATAAGTCTGCATTCACGCATCCCTATTCCTAGGTGATGAACAAATGTTATTCTTAACAGGTCAGAAATTAGAACCCCAATGTTCCCATTGCGAATCCTAACCCTAAGTACTTAATTGAAGTGATCAAATTCAAATAAGAATAGA
>PYAF01000794.1:2893-22784 GCA_007407185.1 Glycine tomentella
AAGTAATGTATATCACCTGAGTATTGACAGGTTGAGGTGAAATGGTAGAAATGATGTTTAATGAAGGGGAATGAGATCCCTGCCTTGCATGATGAATGATTGAAAAATGTTCTGATATTGAATCTGATTATGAATGGTTGAAATATACTATTTCTATGTATATGTCTGAAAGTGAACCAGGGGAAGGAAATACCTTCAAGGGCCCTGAGTTTACTGGGATTTTATATCTCACCCCTTGTGTGGGGCTTTATGTTTTGCAGGTGATTCCTCAGGAGGAGCAAATAGATCCCAAGGCAAGAAGCCTATGCAGGGATAGTTGTTACTTGTAAACCTTAGGCATAGATGACATGAGCATGTGGCTCTGATGTTTTGTATTTTGCCTTTGGTTTGGTTTTGTTGTACCCTGAGGAGAGATATATGTACAATTTTGTACCTAGACAGAGATTTTGTGTATATTCACCATATTATAGTGTACAGTGGTTACATTGATGACATTTGATGATGTCACTCTTAGTTTATGCTTCCAAACTGCTTCAACTCTGATGATTATATGTGTGATTGTTGATTAATATTTGGTAATGACCCTGATGATTGAATGGGGCATTATAATAACAGCCCTCACCGAGGACATACAGAACTATACAGATCTCTGTTGTACATACAACATCCCATATCAAGGGTACTACACATAACAGTACAAAATGAGCCTTCAAGCTCCCTCTGCTGCTATCAGCCAAGCAGAAACGTCTCTACTCGGGTCTCCTGCTCTGAGACTGCTCTCTTGGTCTAGAAGAGTCACCTGAAATCATGTAAACCCCACACGGGGTGAGATACATATCTCAGTAAGCTCAGGGTCCTTGGGAAATCATCCCCACCCTGGCCCACAATTCACAATACACACATCAGGCAAAACTATCAAACATGGCCCACTGGCCTGGCCCTCTGGCCTTTATCATAATATGAGCATCATCATACTCTAAACATATGAACATATGGCAAAGCTCCTCAATGCTTGGCGGAGTTCCTCAACGCCTGACGGAGCTCCTCAACATCAATATCAGTGTGAGACCACAACTCACACCTGCGTCATCAATCACATGGCAGAGCTCCTCAATGCCTGGCGGAGCTCCTCAACGCCTGAATACATGGCAGAGCTCCTCAATGCCTGTATTAATCTATTGGCCAACGGATATATCTCAATCAAAGCATACATTCATCCAACACAGATGCACACATATCATTATAAGAATGCAACAACCAATGCATGCATCATGAAGTGACCACCACTCCCCCGGAGTGTGGTGTGGCACACAAGATGGGAATTCATCCCCAGGAACACTGAACTTACCTGGCAAGGTCTCACTCTGCAGTCCTTTCCCTGCTCTGTGGCTCCTGCCACCAATAATCTCATAATCAAGGCATATGGACGCATATCAAAACCAAATACATCGGCATTCAAGCACAGAAAATAACATATCAGAATTCCCCTATCCTAGGGTTCAATCAAACTCAACTGCTCTAGGCTATTCACAAACCATACAAGGTCCCTCAAGGCTGAAAGCCAAGCCTCTGAGTCATCCCAGACTCCATGTAAATGCATATATACCATAAGTTTTCCTCAGCCTTATGACTCAATTATCACTAGAACGGACTGAGTTCCACTCAAAGCCCCGTTCAACTAGCCTCTCAAGCTCAGAACATCACAATCAAGGCTCTAGCATGGCAGAGACCCATCAACCAGGCACTCTACACAAGCCACACCTGTATATACAGAGCCAAGATTCAAAGTTATCCAATTCAAAAACTGAAAGCTAATCCTTCATCACTACAATACACTGAGCAAGTTTCTCTACAGGACCCTGGGCTAATTCTAGCCCCAGCTCAAGTGGGTCACTATTCATGGAAACCCCTAGAATCGAAATTAAATGGAGAAACTTGAGTCCCTTACCTCAGTGGCGACCAGAAAGACTTCAGGATAGCTTCCTCAAGCTCTATTGTCCTTCCCAAGCCGTGGTTTCTCGCCACTCTCAAGTTCTCTGAGCTTTTCCTTGAGAATCCAATTCTCACTCACAAGGGGTTTTCAAGAGAGAAATGAAGGATTGAAGCTTTCAAAGGTTTCTCTCAAGTTCCAAGGTCAAAGGGAAGTGTTTAGGCTAGTATATAAGGGCTAAGAAAGCTTGGAACTGCTTTAATGGAGGTCCAGGACGTTAGGAGGAAGAAGAAGGTTTTTTCCTCTCAATTTCCGTGTTTGACCCTATATATACTCAGCCTGCCCGAGGTTCGGCGCGATCCGCGCCACAATGGCGGTGGTCTGGTGCCAACAGCGCCATCCCCGCGCTAATAGCATCAACCTCTCGAGACCTGTGGCGCCGTCTGCGTCAGCCTGGCGCTTACCGCGTGGAAAACTAGAGAGAATTGGTTTTCCAGGGCACTTATGGCACGACCCGCGCCGCCCTTGGCGCAATCCGCGCCAACCTCTCGGCCATTCCACGCTACCCGCCCATAGCCATGCCAAAAGCGTGAACTTGCCAAATGGGTGGCGCCACCAGCGCTGTCATGGCGCCATCAACGTAAACCTGGCGCTAACTGCACGGTACATGGCGCCAGCCGCGCCAGTGTGAGTCCTTACAGAAAGCTTACAAAATAATCGATTACTATGTGTTAATTTTGTTTTCAGATTGTCTGAAATAATCGATTACGTTAAATATTAATCAATTATTTAAGTTGTTATTTGAATTCTGACAGTTTTTTTGGGTTTGGGAACTGCCCAATCCAATCAATTTCATATCTAATCATCATTGATTGGTGTTAACTGTCTCTAACAGCTATGATTTTGAATAATTTGAATGTTGGTGATTGATTTTTGCCTATAAATACTTGCTTTGCATCAATTTATGTCTTTGCACCAACATCTCTATCTTCTCTTGCTCTCTTCTTGTCTTAGTCATTTGTGTCTATAATCTTTTATCTGTGTCCTTACTCTCTACACAAAATGTCTACCCCAAAACATGTTAGAACTGGTAAAAAAAAGGTAGGGGAGTCTTCTTCCAACCCACAGCCTCAACCACCCCCAAGTAGGTTGAACATTTGGTTCAACAAAGAGTTTGGCAAAATAAACTATCTCCAGTTCAATGCCACCAAGCCCATTAGTTTCCCTAAGTACCTTAGTCTTGATTGGTTCATAAAGGAAGGATTTACATTTCCTGCCTACATGGAAACCCAAGGCCTTAGGAAATTTGTTGAAATGAAGGGTACTTACTACCCTGACTTGGTAAAGGTTTTCTATACCTGTGCCAAGGCATCCATGAATGGGAACCTTAAGTCTATTGTCAAGGGAGTTAAGACGGAAATCACTCCTGAAATATGGGAAACTATTGCTGGGGTTACTTGTGATGGTGAGAGAAAATTTGAAGAAACTGCTGGGGGCTATAACAAAATAGGAACCTATAGGGAAATGCTTACTAATCCAAATGTGCCTATTAGGAATAGATTGAGTACTGGTCCAATGGCACCAGAAAATAGGTTGCTTCATTATATAATTAGTCATGTCTTAACTTCAAGGGCAACAAATCATGCCCAAGCTACTGATGAAGACCTAAAATTGATGTATGGTCTGACAAACTCCATTCCCATGAATTGGGTTATTATCTTTCAAGAGATAATGATAAAATCCAAAAGACTTGTCAACTATCCCTTTCCATATCTCATTCTAGTTTCCAGATTCATTGATCATTTCCAGATTGATGTGACTAATGAGGTGATGGACAACACCAATTCCTCAAACAACCTTATCCAAGAGAAACATTTGTCAAAGCTTGGATTAATGAAGACACCTGATGGATTGGTGATGGCTGGGCACCAACAGCAAGTGACTCCACATATGCCACAACCTCCTTCTCCTGATGCTGCTGATATTGAAGGACAGCAAGTGCCTAATTCTGAAGAAGAGGAAGGAAATCCTCAACAGCCTCTTTATACTCAATTTGAGTCTCTAATGCTGGCAAAAATGGATGGGCTGCTTAGTATGCATCATGAATTCAGGGCTGAGACTCAAGGCTCATTTAGGGAAATAAATGATAGGCTAGACAATATAAAAGCCACTCTTAGAATGGATGAATCTGATGATCTTTAAGTCTTAAGTTTTATTTGTTTATGAACTCTATCTTTTTTAAATTTGTAATGCTTTTTAGTCCTATTCTGTAATCTTCTCTCTAATATTAATGGAATATTATGTTTCTAATTCCTTATATCAATTGTGCTTTGCCATTTTTTGACTTTAAAAAGCCAAATAGGGGGAGAAAAATTGATTCGAATAATGCTCTATATACACCTCTGTTTGCCCCTGTTTTTGTGCACATTTTTTGGCTAAAAATTGGTCTGTATGGCTTGTGAAATTTAGGGGGAGATAATTGTTAAAAATGATTGCACTAAGTCAATATATCATGTGAATGGATGCTAAGTTAATCTCAGATGCTTTTAACACTTGTTCTTGCAAAGGTATTGAAATTTTCAGGTTTGAAAAAGCTTAAATAAGTGCTATGGTGGTTCCACAAATTAATCTCAAGACTCACTGCTAATAAATTAAAGATTTGGCATGTTTAAAGCCAAAAAGAGGGAGATTGGTGAATTCAGGGGGAGCTGCTTGAAGCATAAGCAAAGATTCATTCAAGTTTCAAGTTTTGAGCTTTCAAACATGCAAAGGACAACTTGGAGATTAATTAGGATAAAATGTAAGAGAAAAGCAATTCTGATGATCCTAAAGCATTACATTCATTCTAATTCACAAATAATTTAAAATGGTTTAATAAAAATCACAAGGCTTTCATAAAATGGTTAAGTTTTTAAACTTGTTTCAAAGGTTTTTGGAAAAATGGTTTTTTGCTTTTTAATCGATTACAATATTGTATTAATTGATTATTTTGTTCTTCACTTATTCTTGAAAAGCTTTCATGAACATTATAATCAATTACATATCGGATTAATCGATTATTTTACCTTTGGTTTTTAGAAACTGCCTTGTTGAACGTTTTTAATCGATTACCTATGAGTAGTAATCGATTACATGTTTAAATATGTATTTTAAGAAATGCTAGGATAATCGATTACCAGTATACTGTAATCGATTACATAGGCTTATCTGAAAATAGCCACTCCCTGCTTTAAACGATTACCATATGTTGTAATCGATTACATAGGCTTATCTGAAAATAGCCACTCCCTGCTTTAAACGATTACCATAGGTTGTAATCGATTACATAGTATAATCAGAAAAGCTATGGCTCTTGCTTTAATCGGTTACCATATCCAGTAATCGATTACTTAGTGTATTTTGAAAAACATGGATCTTCTGTCTCAATCGATTACAAGACGGGATAATCAATTATTTGCTCTGTTATAGAAATTCCAGAAAAGCTTATGAACATTTTAATCGATTACAGTCTTGGAATAATCGATTACATAAGTAAAACAATCGATTATTTGGTGCATCTTAATCGATTATTTCTGTTACATTTTTCTGTTATAAATAGGAATTTGCTTTGCTTGATTTTACAACATTGAATATTGATACCCATTGAGCAAAAACAATTCTAAGAGCCTTTCTAAGTGTTTTCAAAGTGTTTTTACATGCTTGCTCTGCTACAACATTGATCATGAGTTTGTGAGTCAATCTTGAGCAAGATTTCATTCAAGATTAAGGGAAGCTGATTTAATTTGTAAATTCAACCTGTGTCAATCCATCATATGCATTGTTAACCATTGGATCATTAAGTTGTTTCTCTCCTTAATCTTTCTGTAATTTTCGTTTTGATTTTGGATGCAACTCTTTGTCTATTGTGATTGGGTTTCTTGCTTGTAAACTAGAGATAGGTTTTCTCTAGGGGTTGTGCTGAGTAGTGTTCTCAGTGGGGTTGTCTTTAAGAATCTAATAGTGTTTTAGATTTCTGAACTTTATCTAGGGTTGATAAAGAGAGACTTTGTAATTACTTGTAAGAACAGAAAATTGCAATAGTGGAACTCCATTCTAGTGTTGAGTGGAAGAAAATTGGATGTAGCTTCATAGTGTTTGAAGTGAACCAGTATAAATCTTTTGTGCTCTGATTTTAATTTTTTTCTTGATTATATTCTGTCCATTTTGATTGTCTTGTTTTGCTTATCAATTCAATTTTGAGCTATTGGATACCTTGGACTGAACATTTGATTGAATAAGGATTCTTAGTTTCAAAAGCGATAAAGATCCTAAGGGAAAACTCTGATTTTGTTAAAGAAAATTTTTAATTTACCAAGCCCAACCAATTCACCCCCCTCTTGGTTAAGTGTCAAGTGTTCTTATATTTTATAGGTACCACATGATAAGAGTTTAAGAGAATCATGCACATGATAAGAGTTAAGAGAATCATGCATCTTTGAGGATGTTGATATAAATATCTGCATATTGAATATATTCTGTTGCTTAAATTATGTTTATCATAAACTTACCCTGTATTTTGTGTCTGTGGTTGACACCTTCTATGACCTCGATTTTATTCGGGCTAGCAGATGAACAACAAAGAGAGATCACTAGCTCTTTACAAGAAGAGGATTTTGTTTGAAGATGATATGTTTGAAGATGTATTTTTTTTTGTTACAGAGTGTTTTGAATTAATTGTACTATGTTATAGAACCAGTGTCAGTTTGTAATCTTATTATATATTACTTCAGATTTATAAATATTACTCAGTAATGAAATTTTCTTGGAATATCAGTTATTGGCAAAATTTTGTTATATTCAACTGGATACTCTTAAGTAAGTTAAAAAGAATTTTCATTAAAAATCAATAATAACAAGATGGTAAGTTGAGGTGTTACAGATAGAGTGATTGATAGACAGAAGATAAATAGATATAGGACTAAAACTCATATTTAGAGTCTGAATTTGCACAAGACAATTTACTTTTGTGACACACAAAGCACAATTACACTACACTGCACTACTCCTCTGCACTATTACTCTGCACAAATATTTTGCACTACTACTCAATACAAAACACACTACTACACACACAAACTCTACATAACAACATTAACAAAACCAATGTAATATATCAAACAGTTAGTGGTATGAAAAAGGAAAATGCAGAATGCATCAGAACGCAACAGAATGCAGAATATGTAACAGATGTGAGTTTTTTTCTTTTTCCAACAGACAGATGCAAATCTACTATAGTAATATCAACCTATACTACTATCTAATTATGAGTGGATTAAGGTTGGCACACAATGAACCATATCCTGGGCAATGGCGTTAGTTTTGATAACGAATGTCGAATCATTACAAAACAAATAAAACTAGGATAATTCTGCAGTATAGGAATAACCTAGGTCGACTCAGAGATACTATTCAATTTGGTTCCAAACTCAATCCACTTATAAACAGTAGAGGAAATGATGGAGGTCCATTACCAGCTCAAGACCAAGGAGGAGAACTTGAAGAGCTTCCATTGGATAGCCTTAGAGGACCCATGACAAGAGCTAGAACTCAAGCCCTTCAAGAGCACAACAAAGTTAATTTGTATCTCTTAAACAAGCATGAAGCACACCAACTCAAGAAGAACAAGGGCTGGATTTTGTACTCTCAAGTTGAATTTAATTCCAGCACTTATATTGGAAATTGTAGTGGCAATAAATAGGCCTTTAGTGGCAATAAACAGTCCTGTAGTGGCAATTGTTTAATAAGAGTAAGTGCACTTGTATTTAATTTTTAGCACCTATATAAGCTTATAAAAACTATAGTTGCACGTGGCTGACTCAGCCGTGAGTCATCACATGAATAGCTTGCACCTCAAGCTTCATTTCATTTGCCATTTCAATCCATTGACATTTAGCTTACATTTTTAGCTTAGGTATCTTACAAGACAAGCTTTAGTACCTTGACTATATAATGCAAGCTCCAACGAAATGTACACAACTTTTTGGCAAATTAATAGAAATCTGAAATTTCTTGTGAGAGTTTCTCTCTTGTTCTTGTGCAAGAACTTCTTGGATCTTATCAATGGCTTCTCAAGGCTATTATGGTGATTCTTCCTATACTCATTGGAGAGATTCTTGGATCCTAGGTTGATGAAGGCCATTACAAAACAAATGGAGGAATTACAAACCAAAATAGAGACAAGATTTGAGGAGTTACAAAGGGAGACACAAAGAATGAGTAATCCAATTGAGAATGTGGATGGAAGGGCTTATGAGGATAAGAGGATGAGTGAATATGCATCCTCTCATTGAGGAAATTATGAAGAGGAGAGAAATGAGAGGGAAGAGTGGAGAGAAAACAACAATAGGAGACAAAATAATAGAAGACAAAATCATAGGAGACAAAATAGAGAGGAGGAAGATTGGAGTTTTAGGAGAGATGAGAAAGAATGGAGGAATGGAGGATGAGTGCAGTGAAAATTAAAATTCCAAAGTTCCTTGGCAATTATGATCCAAAAACTTACTTTGAGTGGGAGATGAAAGTAGAGCAAATTTTCTCATGCCAACACTTTGATGAAGAGAAGAAAGTGATTCTAGCAACTTTAGAATTTGGTGGCTATGCT
This sequence comes from Glycine tomentella, assembly GCA_007407185.1. NCBI lineage: Eukaryota > Viridiplantae > Streptophyta > Magnoliopsida > Fabales > Fabaceae > Glycine > Glycine tomentella. Next base: position 11,464 of record PYAF01000794.1, read on the forward strand.
TTGGTGTGGTGGAACCAAATTCAAATTGACATAGAGAGGTTGAGGAGGCCAAGACTGGATTGTTGGAATGACTTGAAGAGTGCTTGAGAGAAAGATTTATTCTCACTTATTACTCAAGAGAAGTCCACAACAAGCTCCAAAGACTATTCCAAGGCTACAAGAGTGTTGATGACTACTATAAGGAGATGGAATTGATGATGATGAGGGCTGAAATTATGGAGAGACAAGAGGTAACCATGGCTAGGTTCCTTAATGGCTTGAATAGAGGCATTCAAGATGTGTTACAGCTACATTCCTATGGCACAATTGATGAGCTAGTCCACAAAGCTCAAAGAGTGGAACAACAACTCAAAAGGAGGAAATCTTCCAAAACCAATAAGGCTGAAAATTCTAGCTGGAAAGACAAGCCTGAAAACAATAGGAATACACACAATAACCAAGAGGGGGTGAATTAGTTTAAACTTGGCCTTTTTAAAATCTTTAAAAAATCAAAATGGGTAGTTTAGATTTCCAAGATTTCTGTATATTTTGCAGTAACGCCATAGTTGATCGATTACCAAGGCTTGTAATCGATTAATTCGTAAGTAAATAGAGACACTGCTACAGGCTGTAATCGATTAAATCATATTGAACAACTCTCTTTTCAACTTCAGTCATTTCATCCCATTTTTTGGGAATCATATCATTACTAACAGTTTTTATAGGAATAACAAGACCTTTTTCTATTGCATTCCAAGCACCTGGGTCATTTGATTGAATAAAGATTTTCATTCTATTTTTCCAAAAACTGAAGTGATCTCCTTCAAACATTTGAGGGAGGAACGTTCCTTGAAGGTAATTTGTGTGGTATTCATTTTTTTAAAGAAAGATAGTGATCTTGAATAACAGTCAAGAACCTGCTCTTCATACCAATTGAAAACAATAGGAATACCTACAATAACCAAGAGGGAGGTGAATTGGTTTAAACTTGGTATTTTAAAATTTATTTATAAAATCAGAGTCAAAGGATCATAATCACTTTTAAACCAAGAATGCTTCTAATCAATCAAATCACTCAGTTCAAGAAATCAATTGCTCAAAACAAGACTTCTTGAGTAATTCCAAGAACAAATGAATAATATAACGAACAGAGATACAAGAATAAAAACAACAAATTTATATTGGTTCACTTCTCGAGAGAAGCTACATCCAGTTTCTTCTAATCAACACTAGATTAGAGTTCCACTATTATAAATTTCAATTCTTACAAGCTTTATACCAAACACTCTTTATCAAACCTAGATAAAGAATAGAAATCTAAAACCCTATTAGACTCCTAGTGATCAAGAATTAGAGAACACTACTTTGTTCTTCCCTAGAGAACCCTACTCTAGCATAAGCTTCAAAGAACTCTTTATAATAGCATCAAATAACAAAAATTACAAAAATGAATTTACGACTAGAGATAATGGAGAGAAACAACCTGATGACCCAATGAATATGAATGCATGTGGTTTACCAATTAGAGTTTAATTGCAGAAAAGGATTTTAGAACATGCTCTCCAAAACTTCTTTGAAAACTTTTTGCCAAGAAATCATTCAATACACATGAAGATTAAAGAGTGGGACAAGAACTTAGTTAACCCAAAAAATCACTTTCTAACTTTGAGAAGACTTGTGTATATTTAGAAAATTCGAAGTATTCAAGTTAGTTTTTCAGACAAGCCTTTTATCCTATTTATAACAACTTTTTGTAACAGACTGTAATCGATTACAACGTGCCAAATAATCGATTAAAATGACTTATGTAATAGATCAAATTGTCACTTATTCGATTAAAGTGTTCAAAGCTTCATCCTGGGTTTTACAACGAACAGAATAATCGATTAACCTGAGCCATAATCGATTAAAGTAGTGGAGTTTATTTGTGAAACAAGCTTATTTAATCGATTACAATTTATGGTAATCGATTAAAGCAGTAAGACATGCTTTTTGTTTTTACTATGTAATCGATTACAAAAGTTATGTAATTGATTAATATGTTCTTCAAGGCTTTTCCAGATTTAAAAGTGAAGCAAATAATCGATTAAACCGATGTGTAATCGATTAAAGCAATAGGATTACATATTTCCAAAAAACATTACCCATTTAATTCCTTTTAAAAACATGAATAACTTTGATACTTTAATGAAAACATTTAAGCATGTTAATGATTATGTGCATGCAATGCAAGGATCAAAAGATTTTCCTCTCATACACTTTATTTGAATTACAATCTTCAAGGCATGTGAAAAGCTCAAAACTTTCTTCTAAATCACAATCTTCATCTTCTTGTTGCTCCCCCTATAGCCAACAGTCTCCCCTTTTTGGCTTTGAACATGCTAAATATTGATTGAACATTGATCCTTTTATTTAAGTGTTTAATTTTTTAAGTGCTTCGAGGGATGAAAGATAGAAGTCTTGAACTTTGTTATCCTGAAAACAAATCAGCCTCTTTGCCAAGAACACGTGTTAAGAGATATGCTTGCATAAACATTGATCCTTTTATTTTCATTTAAGTTTACTCTGTTGATTTGAGGGGAAGTTACTTGAAGCACAAAGAGATTTTGAAGACAAAGAAGTGTTTTGGACTTTCAATATGATTGAAGCATTGAAGAAAAGCTTGTGATCAAATGTAAAAGGAAAGAAGTTTTCTGATGATCCAAGTCATTGCATTCATATCATTCATAAGCTTAAGAGTTAAATCACAAGGCATTAGGAAATTATTTTGAATCCTGAAATAACCTAAGTGTCTTTTGGAAAAATAGCATTTCACTAGTTTAATCGATTAATATAAGCAAAGAATCAATTATTTTGTTCTTGATGCTTTCTGGAAAATTCTCAAGAACATTTTAATCGATTACACTATCGGATTAATCGATTATTTTAACTTAGAATAAATATAATCTGCCTTAGTGACCTTTTTAATCGATTACTACTAATCTGTAATTGATTACATTACCCATACAGATTATACCATCACTCTGGATTAATCGATTACCAATTATTGTAATCGATTATTTAGTTCAAAGCATGTTTTTCATAATATCGGCTTTAATTGATTACCAATTATTGTAATCGATTACATAGTACAAACACATTTCATACATTGCCGGGTTTAATCGATTACACGTCAGGATAATCGATTAAATTGCTCGTTGTAGTTACCCAGAATCCTTATGAACACTTTAATCAATTACAGGAGCGTGTGTAATCGATTACATATGCTAAATAATCGATTACAAGAGCGCATTTAATCGATTACAAGCGGTTACAAAAATTATTATAAATAGATCCAATGCTCAGCTATTTTAAAAACTTGAATTTTTTGTATTCTAAGCATTCTAAAGCTTTCTAAACATTCTCTAAGTGATATTTCTGGATTCATTGAGTTCTTGCTTCTACAAAACTCTTATGGGTGTTTAAGGATTGAGTGAAGCAAGATTTTCTTTTCAAAGATCAAGGAAAGCCATGTTCTGAGTTTGTCATTTGCATTCAACCTGGTAAATTCATTTCATGCACATCAATCTTTGGATCATCAGGTGATTTCTTTCCTTAATCTTTGAATGCTGTAATTCTCTGTTGAAATTTGTATTGTCTTGTCTATTGTATTTTGGGTTCTTGCTTGTATTTTAGAGATAGTGTTTCTCTAAGTGTTGCTGGGTAGTGTTCTCAGCTGGGTTTGGTCTCTAAGGATCTAATAGGGTTTTAGATCTTTGAACTTTATCTAGGGTTGATAAAGAGAGACTTTTAATAATCTTGTAAGAACTAAAATTTACAATAGTGGAACTCTACTCTAGTGTTGAGTAGAAGAACTGGATGTAGCTTCATAGTGTTTGAAGTGAACCAGTATAAACTCTTGTGTGTTATTTTAATTTTGCATAATTGATTGTGTGAATCATTCTTGATTGTTAATTCTACTATTTACCACATTCTTGAATCATTACATTCTTGGATTAATTCTTGAGTTGAATAAAGGTTCCTGGTTGTGTTTGTGATAAAGATCCAAAAGGGCAAAAACTCTGATTTTGATTAATAAAATTTTAAAATTACCAAGGCTAACCAATTCACCCCCCTCTTGGTTAAGTGTGAAGTGTTCCTATATTTTACATACTCCCCCTAACTTAAATGTCTTTATTAGTTATTAACTTGCAAAAAACAGAGCAAAACAATTAGTTTTCCCTTTAGTTATCAATCAATTTTTCTCCCCCTATTTCGTTTATCAAAGACAAAAGGTATCATAGCAAATAATGAGAAGTAGAAATTTAAATTTCATTAATGGAAAGGAAAAAAAATAGTACATTAATCAGAGAAAAAAAATAGAGTAAAGCAGTAATAAAAAACAAGAATGAAAACACAAGGGACCTAGGCTAGTTTATCAAAATCATCAAGGACAAACTTAGCTTCTATGTTTTCTAGCCTAGATTTCATCTCTTCCAAAGATGAATTAGTCTCAGCCCTGTGCTCATGATGTAGTGACAATAAGGCATCCATCTTTCGAATCATGAGTGATTCAAATGGACTGTAAGATAGTTGAGCAGAGCCTTCATCTTCTGCTTCTTCATCAGCTTCCTCTTCATTTCCAGCAGTAGGGAATTGTTGTCCAGCCATTTGCCATCCATAAGGAGTCTTGACCATCCCAAGCTTGGTAAGATGTTTGTCTTCTCTAATAAACAAATGAGTTTGATGGCATTGAATTAAAGGTAGGTCATTTTATCTCTCTCAGCAGGAAACCAATGGTCTAACCTATTCACAGCAGGGTTAGAAGTTTCAGCACTCTTTCTCTTAGAGGATTTTTAGAAGTTTCAGCACTCTTTCTCTTAGAGGATTTGGATTTCTTAGGTGCAGACATGGTGAATGTGTGAGGAAATTCTATCTGGACAGAGTTTCTAGACTCAGAGGAAAGAAAAACACAATAGTGCTTAAGATTGAAGATGACAATGGTGTGATTTCTTCCTTTAACATAGGTTGTATTTATAGAATATTTTGGGCACCAAAGTTTAAATTTGAAATAAGTGGCAGTTGGACAGTTACGAATTCAAGAAAATCTTGCAGATTCTGCAGTAACTCCATGAATAATCGATTATATTTTTATGTAATCAATTATTTCGTATAGCAAAATTAGTTTCTATAGAGCCTTTAATCGATTATTTCGACAAGTAATCAATTATTACAGTGAGAATTCGAGTTTCAAACAATTTTTCAATCATTTTAATCGATTACCATTCATCATAATCAATTATTCCAGTGAATTGAATTTCTGTAAAAGAATTTTTAAGCTATGTAATCGGTTAATTTGATGGCTTAATCGATTATTACAGAGAAATTCATTTTCTAGATTTATTTTATATGAAGAATAATCGATTATCCTAGTTATGTAATCGATTACATGAACATAAATTTCATTCTTAACAGTTTTTCAAGTTCATTTAATCGATTAATACGTGCTTTAATCGATTATTCCAGTAAGAACATCAGTATGAATAGTATTTATGCAGCACAATTTAGAATCTTTGAAGCACATGTGATGATGAGTCAAGTAAGATGCCATTTCAAATAGATAAGCACATAGCAATCATACTAGGAAATGTTAGATTCATCAAGGATACCTAGCATGTTTCTAAGAGTATAGAATCTATCTCTGGCCAAAGGTTTAGTGAATATATCAGCCAATTGATTGTGAGTATCAATGAAGTCAATTTTGATGTTACCTTTTTGGATATGATCTCTAAGGAAATGATGTCTTATCTCAATGTGTTTGGTCCATGAGTGCATTATTGGATTCTTGGAAATGTTGATGACACTTGTGTTGTCACATAGCAGGGGTATTTCTTTTAATTCTACACCAAAATCTTGCAATTGTTGTTTTAACCAAAGGTTTTGAGCTCAACAACTTCCAGTAGAGACGTACTCAGCTTCAGCTGTTGATAAAGCAACACAAGATTACTTCTTGCAATGCCTTGAGATTAGTAAATTGCCTAGTAGGTGACAAGTTCCACTAGTGCCTTTTCTATCCAATTTGCACCCTGCAAAGTCAGAATCAGAATATCCAACTAAATTAAGTGATGCACCTTTAGGATACCAAAAACCAACTTTTGGTGTTGACTTGAGATATTTGAGGATCCTTTTGATTGCAGTGAGGTGTGATTCTTTGGGATTTGCTTGATATCTTACACACAAACACACGCTCAACATAATATCTGGTCTACTAGCTGTCAAATACAGTAGAGATCCAATCATTCCTCTGAATTTTGACTCATCAACCTTCTTTCCTTTTTCATCTAAATCAAGATAAGTTGATGTTGCCATTGGAGTTGCAGCATCTTTGCTTTTATTCATTTCAAACTTTTTGATCACTTCAAAGCAATAGTTGGTTTGATTTAGAAATGTCCCATTCTTCATTTGCTTCACTTGAAGTCCAAGAAAGAATGTTAACTCTCCCATCATTGACATTTCAAACTCATTCTGCATAGAGATAGAAAATTATTTGCACAATAATTGATTAGTTGAACCAAAAATTATATCATCAACATATACTTTAACCAATAAGATATCATTACTTTGCCTTTTGATGAATAGGGTTTTATCAACATGTCCTCTTGTGAAAGATTGTTCAAGCAGAAATTTGCTTAATCTCTCATAGCAAGACCTTGGAGCTTGCTTTAAACCATAAAGAGCTTTCTTATGTTTGAAAAAAACATGGTTTGGATATTTGAAATCAACAAAACCAGGAGGTTGCTCCACATAGATTTCCTCCTCAATATATCCATTAAAAAAAGCACTTTTAACATCCATTTGAAAAAGTTTAAAATCCATTAAACATGCATATGCAAGTAATAACCTAATGGCTTCCAATCTTGCAACTGGTGCATAGGTTTCGTCATAGTCAATGCCTTCCTCTTGGTTGTAACCTTTTGCAACCAATATAGCTTGTTTCTAACTATGATACCACTCTCATCAAGTTTCTTTCTAAAAACCCATTTAGTGCCAATAGGTTTGAGAGAAGAAGGTCTAGGAACAAGTTCCCAAACTTCATTTCTCTTAAATTGATTCAATTCATCATGCATGGCATGCATCCAATGTTCATCAATTAAGGCCTGATCAATGTTCTTAGATTCTATTTGTGAAACAAAAGCCATATTCCAGCAGAGATTTTTCAATGATAATCTAGTAGATACTCCCTTTGAAACTTCACCAATGATATTGTCAAGGGAGAGATCTATTGTGGTTCTCCAATCTTTTGGCTCTTGGACTGGTGTTGATTATTTAGCTTCAACAATTGGTTCTTCCTTTTCTTTATCCATTGATTCATTAAGTTGAATGATCTCCTACAAAGGACCTGTATCAATATCACACTTCTTTTCCTCTTTGGAGGGATTAGTTTCATCACAAATAACATGAACTGATTCTTCCATGCATAAGGTTCTTTTATTGAAAACTCTATATGCTTTGCTATGTAATGAATATCCAAGGAAGATGGCTTCATCAGCTTTAGCATCAAATTTTCCAAGTGATTCTTTACCATTATTTAAAACAAAACACTTGCAGCCAAATGCTCTCAAATGAGAAATGTTTGGTTTTCTACCTTTGTATAGTTCATAAGGAGTTTTCTTTAAAATAGGCCTTATTAGTAATCTATTCAAAGTGTAGCAAACTGTACTTATAGCATCAGCCCAAAAATGTTTAGGAAAATTTGTCTCATTAAGAAGATTTCTTGCACCTTCTTCAATGGATCTATTTTTCCTCTCCACAACACCATTTTGTTGGGGTGTTATTAGAGCTGAAAAATTGTGGTTAATTCCATTTTATTCACAGAATTTTTCAAAATGTTCATTTTGGAATTCTCCACCATGATCACTTCTTATTGGGATAATTTTGCTTCCCTTTTCATTTTGAGCAAGTTTGGCCAATTTTCTAAAAGAATTGAAAGCATCACTTTTGGATTTCAAAAACAAAGTCCATGTGAACCTAAAGTAATCATCAACAATGACAAATCCATAGTAATTACCTCCTAAACTCATAGTTCTAGAAGGACCAAATAAATCTATGTGAAGTAATTCAAGGGGTCTTGAAGTAGAAACAACATTTTTACTTTGAAATTTTTTTTTTGTTTGTTTCATCTTTTGACAAGCATCACATAATTTGCCCTTTTCAAACTTGAGCTTGGGTAAGCCAATGACTAAATCCTTTTTAATCAGCTTGTTCATATGATGCATGTTAATGTGACTTGCCTTTCTATGCTATAGCCAGGATTCATCAATTTTACCTATTAGGCAATAAGTGTTGTGAAAGAATGCATGACCTATGGAGAGTAAATAGATATTACCTTTTCTTTTACCTATATGAATCACCTCACCATTTTGTCCATCACATATCATGCAACAACTGTCATTAAATGACACTTTGAACCCTTTATCACAAAGTTGGCATATACTTAGGAGATTGTGCTTTAAACCTTCCACATAAAGAACATTTCTGATCTTGGTTTCAAAGTTGTCTCCTATATTTCCTTCTCCAATTATCTTCCCTTTGTTGTTGTCTCCATAGGTGACAAATCCACTACCTTTAAGAGTCAAATTTGTGAGCATTGATATGTCACCGGTCATATGTCTAGAGCATCCACTACCAAGATACCATAATGATGATCTTGCTCTTAAACATACCTGCAAAATTCAAATCAATTTACAAAGGAAGGTACCCAAGTGAGATTGGGTCCATAGGGGTTAGCTATTTTCCTTTTCTTTGGCACCCAAATGCATTCTCCATTTGGCACATAGAATCTCCTAGCATAGCATATATTAGACGTGTGACCTTTCTTCATACAATAGTTACAAGTTATTGTTTTTTATGCTCTTTCAAAATAAGTCATGTGATTAAACCTTGGTTTTGAGACAACATTTTGATATTTCTGTTTTGGATGCACAAACTTGGTTTCTCCATAAGGTTTTGATCCATGTTTGTAACCCAATCCAGAAGTATCTCCAACATATTTTTGCACACTTACCGTTTCAGCCAAATTGCATTTTCCTTTATAAAGCCTTTTCAGAGATCAACCAAGTAATTATTTCTGAAAGTACTACCATATGTTTTTCACCTTGAATTTTTTTGAATTCATCAAACTCTTTTTGAAAATCATTGTATTTGTTAACATTAGATGAAGAAGAAGCACATACACATCCATTCATTTTGTAACATGAAACAAGTTTTTCATTTTCTTCTTTCATGTTACAAATCGTAGTTTGCAATTCTGCAATTTTTGTGACATACCATCTAAGATTTCCTTTTAGCCTATTACTGGATTTTGCCAGCTTTTGAGCCTCTTCATGCATTTCTTGAAAAGTATCAACAACTTAATCAAATTCAGAATTTACCTTAGTTTCAGCACTTGAGGATTCATCATCTTCATTAATTGTGGAAGTGAAACACACATTTGCTTCTTCTTTTTCAGTTAATGATTCAGAAGTTATTTTGACTCATTATCTTCCCAAGCTATATAGGCTCTCTTAGGCTTTCTGTAACACCCCAAAATTTCCATAGCTATGGCCAAAGTATTATACAAATTATTCTTTCATAATTATTAGGTCATGAAAGATTTAATGATCTATATTTGAATTATTTGGGTGAAATATCAATTAGAAAGGTAACGGAAATGTTTGGAGAAAATGACCATATTGCCCCTATCGTAAATTAGAAATGACAGAAATGTCCTTGAGGTCAAAATGAGGAAAATGCCCTTGGATATTTTGAAAAATTACAAAACTTCCCTTAGATATTTTAGAAAGATATTTCAGAATGGAAACTTACATAAACGCCCTTGAATATCTTGGAAAGGACAAGAACACCCTTAGATATTTTGAATAGATATTTTTATGATGGAAATATAGAATACTCTTAGATAACAGATTATTATTAAAATAGTTTGTGACAGGAAACTACAAGTGGAATTAGGTTTTTAAGTATCCAATGATATAAAAGGAAGAAAACTTAGGTGTGAAGAGCATGTGAAGAACCATGTAGAAAGGAGGAGAATATTCATGAAAGCCACTTGCAAAAGTGAAACCATGTAATGAATACAAGTGTTAAGACACTTGTAAGGCACATGACGAAGATTTTTCCTCTAGCATTTACGTGAACTTGGAAAATAATGGTGAAGCTTCATGATTTTGCCAACTCAAAGGGACACTTGGAAGGAGATTAAGAGAAGACTTCATGAATTGGACAAGTGTCAAGACACTTGTATGGTGTAGATTTAGTTTAAGTAGATTTTTCTTAAAAAGCAAAAATCTTATCTTGTCTCCTTTGGCAGAACCGATGGACATTTTTAGACATTATGTCAAACATCCTAACGGTCAAAAGTTATATATGTGGGATAGGAGTATACCTTTAAAATTTTAAGGAGATCCAACGGTTAACGAATCTAGAACCACTATTTTACTAAAACGGGTTTTGGGAAAAATTCAAGAATGAAGAAAAGCACAAAATATCTCTAACACCTAGCTATACCACGTAAAGAAGAAGGAAATTGGTGAAGATTGATCTCCAAGCTGAGCAAATCCATGTGCACAATCAAGAGGATTAGGGAAGGCTTGAGAAAATTCAAGAAAGTGGACACTTGGTTGGTGGAAAAGATAGAAACCTTGCCATTGGTCCATTTGAAAAGCAAGGTCATAATGACCTAAGGGATATTTTCATGGCAAAGCAATTCATCCACACAATAAATAGGGATAAATGGACTGAAAATTTCAAGCTTGTTTGAGTGAACGTGCAAATCTCCCTTTCTTTCATCCTTCCTTTCATGCTACATCCTTGCACCTTTCACTTTCAAGAAAAATAAAAGCAAAACCTAAGCCTTGCTACCTTGATACTTCACGTGGAGATTATGAGCATTTAGGAAAAGGATAGTCAAGCTTTTAAGAAGGAAGAATAAGGTATGTATGGGGAGGTTTATGTTAAATATAGTTTAAGTGTTGCTTATTTAAAGTGTTTCTTCTATTTCTATAAAGCTTGCCCACCATGTGTTTAATAAATTGTTTCAAAGAAATGAAATATGTTTAAGAGTTGCTTGTTGGAATAAGTGTTTGAATCTTTGTGAAGTATGACTTAGATACAAGAAGTTGTTGGATTTGGATTATATTTGCATGGTTGAGTGCTTTAGTAAAAGTTATGTATTATTTTATGTGTTGTTGAGTGTTTCTATGAAAGCACACCATGTGTTCGATGAAATGCTTCTAAGAGATAAAGCTTGTTAAATGAATGATTATTTAAAGAAGTGACTTGAACTTAGATTAATGAGTGATTGCTTG
>PYAF01000794.1:32055-44477 GCA_007407185.1 Glycine tomentella
CCATTTTGATGTATTTTGTTATAGTTCTGTATACCCCTGTGAGGGATGATGTATTTTGATTTCACCTTGATGTGGTGAACACTGATGTATATGTTATGTACAGAACTTTGATAATATGTATATGAGACGTTCCCTGAGTACATGTGTATGTTTATAGTGGGGTTACTCTGCCTAAAGCTCTGTTATCTGTCTTATTTATATGGTTTTGATAAACTGGATCAGCAGGGGCATGAGTTTATGGTTTTCTGTTACGTGATTTCATACATAATGTATCAAGAAAACGATCCTATGTTTCCGCTGAACTATTTAATTGATATTTTATACGCTAATCTGATATTATTAATGATAACACGTCGGAGGCCTACGGGGTGTTACATTACCCTTTCTTTTACCAACATGGATAACCTCACCCGTTTGACCATCACATATCAAACAACAATTGTCATTGAAGGACACTTTGAGTCCTTTGTCTCATAGTTGGCTTATGCTTAGGAGATTGTTCTTTAAACCTCCCACTTAAAGAACATTTCTTATCTTTGTTTTGAAGCTGTCTCCTATATTTCCTTCTCCAATGATTTTTCCTTTATTATTATCACCATACGTGACATATCCTCCATCTTTAAGAATCAAGTTTGTGAGCATGGAAATGTCACCTGTCATGTATCTAAAGCAACCATTATCAAGGTATCATAATTCTAATTTTGCTCTTAGACACACCTACAAAAATCAATTTAAGTAACAAAGATAGGTTCCCAATATGGGTTGGGTCCATAAGGGTTAGTTGGCTTTCTTTTTATTTTGGCACCCAAATTCATTCACCATTAGGCACATAGTATCTTCTAGCATAACACCTATGGGATGTATGACCTTTCCTCGTGCAATAATTGCAAGTGATAGTTTTGATGTTCTTTCAAAATGAGTCAATTGATGATGTTTTGTTTTTGAAAGGCCTTTTCGATACTTTTGTTTTGGAGGCACAAACCTTGTTTTTCCAAAAGGTTTTGATCCATGTTTGTACCCCAAACCAGAAGTATCTCCAACATAATTTGTACACTTAGCATTTGATCTAAAGTGAATTTGCCTCTATAAAGCTTTTTCAAAAGATCAACCAAATAAGAATTTTCAGTTAGGCAATATCATGTATTTTTCCGATTGACCCTTTTTGAAATTATCAAATTCCTTTTGTAAAAGCTTACATTTATCAACATTTGAAGATGATGAGGCACATACACACCCATTAGCTTTGTAACTTGAAACAAGCTTTTCATTTGTTTCTTTCAAATTGCAAAGTCCAGATTGCAATTCAACAATTTTGGTAACATGCCATTTAAGATTACTTTTTAGCCTATTATTGGATTGTGCAAGTTTTTGGGCCTCTTCATGAATCTCATGGAAAGCATCAACAATATTATTATATTCAGAATTTACCCCTGATTTAGCACTTGAGAATTCTTCATCATTTATTATAGAAGTGAAGCACACATTTGCTTCTTCATTTTCACTTGTTGATTAAGAAGTTGTTGAATAATTTTCTTCCCATGCTATGTATGCCTTCTTTGGCTTCCTCTCTTTCTTTGTCTTCCACTCACCTTGTTGCTTCTTCAAAAAGATTGGACATTCAAATTTAATGTGTCTAGGCTTACCACATTCGAAGCAAGTGAAGTTGGTGGAGTTATTGTTGTTGTTGTTGCTGTCAATTTTCCTGTTAAACTTTGACAACTTTTTGTTTTTGTTTTCTTCTCATGAACTTGCTGAATTTCTTCACTATTAGGTTCATATGTTCATCACTTTCATCTTCACTTTTTCCACATTAGATGATGCAGTTTTCAAGGCTATACTCTTGTCTTTTCTTCTCTGTATCCTATGCATGTGTTAGCTGTGACATTTCAAGTTCATACTCAAGAAGCTTACCAAAAAGTGCAGCCATGGACATCTTGGATAGATCTTTTGATTCCTTGATTGTTGTAACCTTTGGTTGCCAAGGTCTTGTGAGACACTTTAGGATTTTGATGTTCAATTCTTCAGCATCAAAAGTCTTCCCAAGACCATGAAGATGGTTGACAATGTGAGTGAACCTTGTTTGGAGTTGAGATATGTTTTCTGTGTTGCTCATTTTGAATATTTCATGTTCATGAATCAAGGCATGCTTCCTTGATCTTCTAACTTCATCTATTCCTTCATGAGTGACTTCCAATATCTCCCACATCTCCTTTGTGCTTTTACACCAATAGTTCTAACAATTTCATCAGAAGAAAGTGCAAAGGTAATCATATTCTTAGCTTTAAAATCATAGTGCAAAACTTTTTTTTCTAAACTAGTCATCTCATCCCACTCCTTGGGAATTCTTTCATTATCAACAGTTTTTGTAGGGATTAAAGGACCTTTCTCAATTGCATTCCAAGCACCAGGGTCATTTGACTGAAAGAAAATCTGCATTTTACTTTTCCAAAAACTGAAATGCTATCCTTTAAACATCGGAGGATGATTGAGGGAGGCACCCTCCTTGAAGGTAATATGTTTGGTATTCATTTTCTTTAAAAAAATATAGTGATCTTGAATAATACTTAAGAACCAGCTCTTGATACCAATTGAAAACAATGATGAACACACATAATTAACCTCTAAAGAACACTACTCCAGAAAAAGCTCTAAAGAAACTCTTTGATCTTAGTACTTATAAGAATTAAAAGAAACAAGTTAATTCACAGTAAGAGTTCAAAAGAGATATAACCTTATGATCCTAAGAGGTTGAATGAATGAATTTTATCAAGCAAATTCAGATTGAAAGAATGTTAATGTTCAAAAGCAACTCTCTTGAAAAACTCTTGAAGAATCTTGTTCAAAACACTATGATCAATGAAGCATGAGTTCTTGGGTTTTGAAACAAGATGTATGAGACTCAAAAAATCTTTTTCTTAGATTTTGAAAGCTTTGGGAGGAATGAGTAATTCGTAAAATCAATTTCTCTGGATTTATGCAAATGTTCAGACTCAACAACTTTTTATAGAAAACAAATTTAACTTCATGTAATTGATTGAAACGTTACATAATCAATTATTTTAACCAAAGTAATCGATTAATATACAAAATAATCGATTAAAGTGTTCTTAGGACAATCTGGAAAAGATTTATGAACAATGTAACCGATTAAAATGACCTGTAATCGATTAAGGCAATCAGTCTCAGAATTGAAATAAGCATGTGTAATCAATTACGATTGAGTGGTAATCGATTAAGGCAGTCAGTCTCAGAATTGAAATAAGCTTGTGTAATCAATTACGATTGAGTGGTAATCGATTAAGGCAGTTGAACATGTTTTGTGTTTTTGTGTTGTGTAATCGATTACGATTTGCTTGTAATCGATTAAAGTGTTCTCCATGGCTTCGTAATAGATTACACAAGCTGGTAATCGATTAAAGCAGTGCACAAATGCATTTTCCAAAACTTAAACCATGAGAATTTCTTTCTAAATGCAAACATGTAACCTTTATGCTTTTTTTAAACCATGTATGCATGTTTATGATTATGTTTATGCAAATGCAAGGATCACAAGATAAGCCTCTTGAACAACATAACAAATTACAAATGCCTTCAATTGAATGACATGTAAAAAGCTAAAATCCTTTTAGCAAAGTGAAAATAATAGGAATACTCAGAATAACCAAGAGGGGAGGTGAATTGGTTAAAACCTTGGTATTTTAAAAATTAATTCAAATAAGAGTTTAGGATGTTTATCACTTTAAAAAAACAATAAATCTTTTTACTCAATCAAATAACTCAGTCCCAATAAATCAATAGCTCAAAACAGAACTTGTTGGACAATGGATATGAATCAAAGAATCAATGATCAAGACGAGTAATACAGATAGAAAAACAAAAACACAAGCAATTTATACTGATTCACTTCACAACAAAAGCTACATCCAGTTTCTTCTAATTCACATTTTAGAGTTCCACTATTATAAATTTTTGTTCTTACAAGCTTTTACAAAATCTCCCTTTATCAACACTAGATAAAGAAAGAAATTTAAAACCCTATTAGACTTTTGAAGAACAAGAACCAGAGAACACTACTCTATTCTTTAGCTAGAGAACCCTTCTCTAGACACAAGCAAGAAGAACCCACTTACAATAGCCAATTACAACAGAATTTCAAAATGAATTTACATCCAAAGATTAAGGAGAGAGACAACCTGATGATCTAATGAATGTAATGCACATGAGTTACCAAGTTAGGTTGAATAGCAAACAAAATCAGAGAGCTTTTCCTTAACCCTGAAAAGTTTCTTGCTCAAGAATCATTCAAAGGCCCATGAATGTATTGAATGAAGCAAGAAGTAATAGAACTCAGAAAATCACTTTGAAAGACTTAGAAGGCTTGTGTATATTCAGAAAATAAGAAGTGGTCAAGTTAGAAAACAAGCCAAGCCTTCAAACCTATTTATAACAGATTTTGTAGCTAACTATAATCGATAACGTGCCAGATAATCGATTAAAACGCTTATGTAATTGATTAAATTATCACTTAATCGATTAAAATGTTCAAGAAGATTTATGGGTTCCAGTAAAAATAATCAATTAAATCGAGCTGTAATCATTAAAGCAGAAAGCTCAGTTTCACAAAATGAACTGTGTAATCGATGATGAGTTTTAGTAATCGATTAAGTCAGAAAATAGGCTTTTGCCAAATGAACTATGTAATCGATTATGAATAATGGTAATTGATTATCACAGCAAGGCTCAAAAAATATTTTCAACTATGTAATCGATTACACTAAGTAATCGATTAAAAGATTTAACAAAGTAGTTCAGTTTCAATCAAAAGCCAAACAATCGATTAATCAGATAGGTAATTGATTAAGTTGTTCATGATGGTTTTTCCAGATTGAACGAAGAGCAAAATAATCGATTATACCATTAAGTAATCAATTAAAACAGTAAAAAATCATTTTTCCAAAAACCTTTTAATCAGATTAAATCCTTAATAAAAAAGATAAAAGCTTTGATGTTTTAATGAAAACCATTTTAGCTTGTTAATGGGTGAATGAATTCAATTCAAGGATCAACAGATTGCCTTCCTCTTACACTTGATTCATTTACAAAACTTCAAGGCACTTCAAGCATGTTGAAAGCTCAAAACATATTTCTGAATCAAAGTCTTTCACTCTTCATGATGCTCCCCCTATATCCAACAATCTCCCCCTTTTCGCTTTGAACATGACAAATTCTTGATTGATCATTTGTTGGATTTGAAGTTCTTTGAGGGAATCAAAATAGACGACTTGAGCTTTGCAAACCTGAAAACAATTCAATCTCTTTGCCAAGAACAAGTGTTAAAGCATTTGTTGATTAATCCAGCATTCATTTACATTTATATCTTACTTAGTTGGTTAATTTTTATCACTTAGCTCCCCCTTAATTTGACAATCCATTCAAAGTAAGATTTAGGCAAAAATTGTGCAAAAAAAAAAAATAGAGTAGAACAGAGTGTACTGCAGAGCATGAACCAAATCAATCATTTCTCCCCCTATTTGGCTCATTAAAGTCAAAAAACATGTAAAGCACATCGGATATGGAATAGGAGAAACATAAATGGATATATTAATAAGTGAGGGAACCATTACAATTCTTGAAAATAAACTTAAAACATGAAAGCATAAAAACAAAAGAAACAAAAACTACAAAGGCTAAAATGTCTCAGACCCTTCAAACATAACAGTAGCTTCAATATTGTCTAGCCTAGCCTTAATGTCTTCTAAAGCTGAACTAGTTTCAACCCTAACATCATGATGCATAGTGATTAGGTCATCCATTTTTTGAAGCATGAGTGACTCGAATTGGGTGTAGAGGGGTTGAGGAGGGTCCCTTTCCTCATCTTCTTCAGCATCTACTCCAACACTAGCAGCAGCAGGAGGTTTAGGCACAGCTTGTTGGCCAGCCATCTGCCATCCTTGTGGTGTCTTGATCATTCCTAGCTTGTTGAGATGCTTGTCTTTGATGAGACTGTTGCTTGAGTTTGTGTGGTCCACTACTTTATTTGAGACATCTATTTGGAAGTAGTCTATAAATCTAGACACAAGTACAGCATAAGGGAATGGGTAGTTTACTAGCCTTTTTGATTTCAACATAATCTCCTTAAGAATGAGAATCCAATTCATCTGAATTGAATTGAGGATATATGTAATTATGTAGTGCAGATGTAACGCCTTGAAATTTTGATAACTGAAAATATATGGTTGAAATGTTGTGTGTACTCTTGTGTAACTATTTGGTGTGAATGTTAGGTTATGTGAAGTTTGTTTGGTTTATGTTTGAATTATTGTGTGAAATGTTAATTAGAGATAAAAAGAGAAATTACAAAAATTCCCTTGAGATAAAATTACAAAAATGCCCTTAGATATTTTGAAGTGGAAATTACAATAATACCCCTAGAGTGAGTGACAAATTACCATAATATCCTTGAGTTAAAATTACCAAAATACCCTTAGATATTTTGTCTTAAATATTTTGTGGGAAGTTGAGAAAATTACATAAATGCCCCTGAGATGGCAAATTACAAAAATAGCCTTAGCAACAAAAAAACATCACAAGAAAACTAGAAGTACCTACTGACAAAAAAATTTATGATTAGGCAAGTCATAAGATAAGTTTTTAAATTTTGTTACTCAATATAATAAATGTAAGAAAATAAATCTTAGAGTAAAAATGAAGGAAGATCGCATGAGTATTTTAAACTATCATGAGCTATAGTTTTAGACCATGTGATGATATGATGAGGAAAATTATTACATGAGAAACACATGTGATGGTAGTGTGATACAAAAAGGATATGATAGAAGCTAATGGATCCAAGTGACAAGTTTAGAAGTACACTTGGTTTAAATTAAAAAGAAACAAAAACATAAATCAAAACATGTATGGTACATAAGAATTAGAACAAATTTAATTGGTTATGGAAGTGCAAATCATGTGTGTGTGTGCAGGTGTACTTCCTAGAAATGGTATACATAATGTATTTGTGCAGCCATCTAACTCATCCAACAAGCACTCCACGTACACCTCAAGCCATTTATGAAGGGAATCTTAACTTTTTGCTTAGTAAGCATGCATTTAATGCATAAGAATTTAAAATATCTTTAGGTCATGATTACTTGGTTACATTAGAACCAAACTAAGGTCTAACTAGATTACATCTTAACTAATCCCTTTACATCCTAACTAATCCTTATACTATAAATACTCCCTTTGAGATGAAAAATCTGCACAAGCAAGGCTTCATTCAAAACCCACGGTCACTTGCTTCATTTTCTCTCTTCACTTTTGCTTTCATTTTCTCTTCTCTTCTTATCACACAAACTGAAGCCCTTTGACCAAATTACCTATCATTTCTTCATCCAAGATATTCTATTAAAAGATAGAAACTTTACTCTTCAAGCTATTGAATCATTCCAACTAAATATTGAGGTGAGTATTGATGTTAAAATTCGTATGGTTTTGAGCTGAATTTTGGAATGTTTTTAGAATTTCATATCTCCCTCTGTACTTAACCAAATGGGGTGTTTGACCACTCATTTTAAAGCTTAGGATGTCTGTAACGCCCTGAAATTTCAATAACCGAAAATAGATGTTCAATGTATTTCTTATGTTATTTGACTATTTGATTAGTTTATAATTAGTTGAAATTTTATCTGGATTCTCCATGTGCAATTTCTTGGTGTTGATGTCAAGTTATGGTGAATTTGCTTCAGCTGCGTTGAAATGGTGTTATTCCGAGTTTGACCTTAAAACCTGTTTTATTAAAATCAACATTATAGATTTATTGACCGTTGGATTGCCTTCAAATTTTAAAGTTGGCTTTCCAACCAATATATCGAACTTTTGACCGTTGGGATTGCTAAAATAACGTCTGTAACTTGAGAAATTAATTTTTCACCGATGCAGAAAATTCTAGAATTAGGTCAGCTCGCCCAGGCGAGTTTTGCAGGCATTTTTGTTTTCCTGGGCGAGTGGAGGCAGTGACCACCACAGACCGTCATTGCTTGCCACAAGACCACCGCATGGAGAGGAACACTTTAATCGGAGCGGAATCTTCGAAACTATTCTCGAAGTTTCGGTAGAGAATGGAGCCTCCAATCCTCCTTTCTTGGTTTCCTTGAGGTAATCTTAGTTTCCTTTGTCTTCTTCTAGCTAGTTTAAGTCTCTCTTGATGTCTCTTGTGATTCGGGTAACGTTATTGGCTATTTCTATACTTCCTTTCAACACCCTTTGAAAATGAGATGTTGTAAAAGTCTCCTTTTTATGAAACTGATGTCATTTCTGTGATCCTTGTTGAACCCTGGTCACATTGGTGTGATCGGAATTTCAAAATGATGTCTTTTGATGTGGACTCCTAAAACACCATTTTAGCCTCTTTTTAAATTTGAGTGGGTATTTGACCCCGAATGCTAATGTTAGCCTTGTTTTTGAAATCTATACTAAATTATCTTCAATTTGGTATATAGAGCTCTGCGTTTGGGCCAAAGCATGTGAACTTGAGGGATCCCAAAATGATGTTTCAAGGAGCTAACAGAGGGATATAGATAGGTAAATGGAGTTTATTATTTGGTTATAATTTTGGTATCATAGTTGGGGGCCAGGGAGTCCAACTATTTGTCCCTGTTGTGTAATATCTTGAATTTTTAAGCCTGAGATTAAGTGCTGGATTAAGCCTAGTGATTAGGGAAGTATTATTATGCCTTGAAATCCCTTAAAGGAAGTTTAAGGAAAGCATTAGGCGGTTCCGGGCATCTGGCGCGATCCGCGTGAGGTTTCGCGCGATCCACGCGGGATGCATAAAACAGGCCAATGCTTTCGGCCATCTCACGCTATTAGCGTGGGTACGGCGCTAACAGCGTGGGTTGTTCGAACCTGTGGCGCGGCCAGCGCGGGAGTTGGCGCGGTCAGCACGGGAAGTGCCCTGGAAATGCTGATTTCTCTGGTTTTTCACGCGGTTGGTGCCAATAGTGGCGCGGGTGGCGCGGTTGGTGCCCGTTGGCGCGATCAGCGCCAGAGGTGGTGCAATCCGCGCGGGACTTTCGGGCAGCCTATATATAAAGCTCATTTGGACGAAAATGGAGGAGAGGAAGAGAGAGAAACGACCATTGTTGAGCCCAAGCGCTTTATTTCATCTAAACACCTCCGACCCAACTGAGAAAGTGTTCAGAGCCTCGAGATAAGCTAGATACCCAGCTTTATTCTCGAAAAGAGGCGATAAACGGCAAGATCGAGTTTGCTCAGAGCGTCTTTGGAATCGAAGAACCAGGACCAGAGGAGGCCTTGTTTGAGTGATCTGCCTTAGGGAAAGTGATTCCCTGGTGTGTCTTGACTGCACAGAGGTAAGAAACTCGAGCTCTAGCCGTTATTTCTGTGTATTGGGTTTGGTGGATTGGGGATATCTTGAGAGGTGTTTTTGGACGGGTTAGAGTTGTTATTAGGCTTGGACTCTGTAGAGTTTTATGCTCAGAGGGTTGTTCTGAGGAAGTTAGAGCCTTGAATCATCGTTATTGATGAAGTTTGATTTTGGCTCTGAGTATGTATGAGCAGAGATAAAAGGCCAGTGATATGACTATTATGAACCTTAGGGCAGTTGACAAAGTTGCTTATGAGATAGTATAGATGTTGTTTGTCAGCTGAAAGGGGTTCATATTGGCTGCTTGAATTGAGAAGGCTAAAGTAGGGATATGCTTCATGTTAGCCTGATCAGAGTCTTAGTGGAGACTCTGTAGCCTTGTACAGGCTGAGAGGGATCTTGTTGAGGGTCTGAGAATCACTTGTACAGTGGTTTGTTATATGTATATAGGAAGGATGATAGTTTCCTTTCGCTTGAACGGCTTAGGACCGTACTTGATGAGTTATGTGCTTGTTCTTATGTCGGACGTGAGCTTGATAGCTCTGGTGGCATTGACCACGAGGCCGGGAGAGCCGGTGATCTGTCTAGAGCAGGTAAGCTCTTGGTTCTTGTTTGTGTATCCTTTGCTGTGTTCCACCATACACCAAATGGGGTTATGGTTCTGATATGTGTGTATGCATGTGTATGGATGTGGTATAGTGCTGTGAATGATGATCTGATCCCTATGGGAGGGAAATTGATGTGATTGCTTGCTAATGCACATACTGAACCCTGAAATGGGGAAATTGATATGTATGGCTATGAGTTGCTTGATTTGTAGCATGCTTGGTTGAATATGAAACTTGAATATGCATGCTGTGCTTGACTAGTATCCTATTGTAGTAGGATAGATGACTTGAGATTGAGAAAGACCTGGTGAGAGATGTGACTGTGATATAGAGGTAGCCTCCTGCAGGGAGATGTTCCTATATACACAGAGGTAGCCTCCTCAGGCAATTGTAATGTGATAGAGGATGAGATGTTCCTGTGATATATAGATGAAGCCTCGTGAGTAGAGATGTACCTATATACACAGAGGTAGCCTCATCAGAAGGAGATGTACCTGATATATAGATGAAGCCTCGTGATAGAGATGTTCCTATATATATTCAGAGGGAGCCTCCGATAGGTATATATAGGCAGGAGATGTTCCTAGTATATAGAGGTAGCCTCCCAGGGTGGAGATGTTCCTATATACCTAGATGTAGCCTCTGCATGATAGTTATGAATATGATAAATGGCTGTATGCCATGATTATACCTGATTTTGGTAGATGGATGTGTATTGAGGATGACTGACGATAGATAAATGATTGACCACTATGATTATGTGCTGTATATATATATATGTGTGTGTGTGTGTGTGTGTGTGTGTGTAGTCAGTGAACCAGGGGAAGGAAATACCTTCAAGAGCCCTGAGTTTACTGGGATTTTATATCTCACCCCTGGTGTGGGGCTTATGTTTTGCAGGTGATTCCTCAGGAGGAGCAGATAGGTCCCAAGGCAAGAAGCCTATGCAGGGATAGCTGCTACTTGTAAACCTTAGGCTTAGAGGACATGAGCATGTGGCTTTGATGTTTTGCATTTGCCTTTGGTTTTGATGTTGATGTACCCTGAGGGGATATTTGTACAGTTTTGTATTTGTACAGAGATTTTATGTATAGTCACCATACTATCATGTACAGTGTATGATGATGACATTTAATGATATCACTTTTAGTATATGCTTCCAAACTGCTTAGACTCTGATTGATTATATGTCGGATTGTGGTTTATGTTTGGTAATGACCCTGATGATTGAGGGGGCGTTACATGTTGTGTGCTGGTTTTCAAGAAAAACTATGTTTTTTTAATTAATGGGATGCGATGTATTTATGATGGATATGTGTTTGTTCATGTGTGTGCTAGTTTTCAAGAAAAACTATTTTTAACTAATGGGATGCGATGTATTTATGATTAATATGTGTTTGTTCATGTGTGTGCTCGTTTTCAAGAAAAACTGTTTTTAATTAATGGGATGCGATGAATTGGCTTGTTGATGGATAAACTGTGAATAATATTGTTGTTGTAATGATTGGATTTTTGGGAAAAGTCTTGATTACAGAGGAGACTCTACCCAAAATTTTATAATGCATTTTTTCTATTTAATTCTTGTTTTATATGTTTTAGTTCTCCTCTTTAATTTAGAATTTTCCTAAAAATATCAGTCTTGTGTTATGATGAATTGTGAATGTATGAAATTTGGATTGTGTGAAGACCAGGGGAATGTGAATCTCAGGTATATGTATTATGCATAGATGTGAAATGTATTTTCCTGTGATGTCGTCGATTGATGATATTGAAATTGAGGTGTCATTGATGTAATTGATGATGTTCAAATGAGATAATGTTAACGTGATTGATGATGTCGAAATGAGATAATATTGATATGTATGATGATGATATTGAGATGATATGATGTTGAGGTTGATAATGACATTGATGAGAGATAATATTGATGTGAACAATGTCATTGTATGTGGATATACATGGATACTCATGGGGGTGTATGACGGTTTATCCTTGTGAGGAACGATTTGTTCCTAGCCAGGTCATACTGTAACATCCCCAAAATTATAAAAATGTGATGATAATTGGATACATGTTTAGAGAAAAATAACTATATCACTCTTTCCATGAAGTAGAAATTACTAGAAAACCCTTAAGATGAAAATTACAAAAAATGCCCTTGGACATTTTTTAAAATGACCAAAATACCCCTAGGTTGAATGACATAATTACCAAAATGCCCCTAGGTCAAAAATGCTCAAATAACTTTAGAAATTTTGTAGAAACTTGATGAAATTATAGAATACACTTAGCTGACTAAGTATCAACATATTTTGTGACACAAAACTCTAGAATAAAATTTCTACAAATTTTAGAAGATGACAACTTTGAGGCTGTATTCAAGAAAACTCAAGCATCAGAAAAATATGGAAAAATGGTACATAAAA
>PYAF01000794.1:105371-127459 GCA_007407185.1 Glycine tomentella
TTGCCTTTCTTATCTGCATCTTCAACACAAGTTAATTGAGACAATTCCAATTCATATTCAAGTAACTTACCAAAGAGTGCAGCCATTGACATTTTGGATAAATCCTTGGATTCTTTGATTGCTGTCACCTTTGGTTGCCAAGATCTAGTGAGACACTTCAAGATCTTGATGTTTAGTTCCTCAACATCAAAAGTCTTTCTAAGTCCCAAAAGATGATTGACAATGTGTGTAAGTCTTGTTTGGAGCTGGGAAATGCTTTCATTTGTGTTCATCCTCATGAATCAATGAATGCTTCCTTGATCTTCTTACTTCTTCAGTTCCTTCATGAGTGATCTCTAACATCTCCCACATCTCCTTAGCACTTGTTCACCTAACTGTTCTGAAGAATTCATCAGAGGAAAGTGCAGAAGTTATCATGTTTTTGGCTTTAAAATCATATTGAACAACCCTTTTTCTCAACATCAGTCATCTCATCCCATTCTTTGGGAATCATGTCACTACCAACAGTTTTGATGGGCACCACAGGACCTATCTCTATTGCATTCCAAGCACCTGGGTCATTAGATTGAATAAAGATCTTCATCTTATTTTTCCAAGAGGGGGGTGAATTGGTTAAACCTTGGTAAATTAAAAATTTCTTTAATCAAAAAATCAGAGTTCCTAGGATCTTTATCATTTTTCAAAACCAAGAAACCTTATTCAATCAAGTAGTTCAGCCCCAAGGAATTCAGTGGATCAAAACTGACTTTGTTGGTCAAGCAATTACAATGAATATAATGAGTTAAGGGATATAGAAGCAAGACACAATCAGATTTATACTAGTTCACTTCAACACTAGAAGCTACATCCAGTTTTCTTCCAACCAACACTAGGTTAGAGTTCCACTATTATAATTTTTAGTTTTTACAATTAATTACAATGTCTCCCTGTATCAACCCTAGATAAAGTACAAAAATCTAAAACTCTATTAGATTCTAAGAGACAAGAACCTGAGAACACTACTCAGTTCTTCCACCTAGAGAACCCCTTCTCTATTTTCAAGCAAGAACCCAATTACAATAGCCAAATTACAAAGAAAATCCAAAACGAAAATTACAATCGGATTAAGGAGAGAAACAACCTGATGATCCAATGTATGCAATGCAAAATTATGTTACCAGATCAAGTTGAATGAATATAAATCAAATAGCACAACTTTCCTTAATCTTGAAATGGTTTTCAAGCTTCAAGAATGAGTCAAAAACCCATGATCAAAGCACAATGAAGCAAGACACATTTAGAACCCCTTAAAATCCCTTTAGAATGTTCACCAGACTATTTAAGCTCAGTATATGCGTATGGGTAATGTTCCACAAAGTTAGAAATCAAGCTAAGCATCAATCCTATATATAACAGTTTTTTGTAACTGTCTATAATCGATTAAACACGCCCAATAATTGATTATTTTGCACATGTAATCGATTAAATCAAGAATGTAATCGATTAAACCGTTCATAAGCATTTATGGATTTTCTCAATGAGCCACGATTAAATCAAGAATGTAATCGATTAAACCGTTCATAAGCATTTATGGATTTTCTCAATGAGCCAAATAATCGTTTATTCCGTCTTGTAATCGATTGAGACAGGAAACTTCAAAATATCAAAATGCACTATGTAATCGATTACGAAATTTGGTAATCGATTAAAGCAGGAGCCTGCAGCCTTCCAAATACACTGTGTAATCGACTATCCCAGCACAACTTAAAATCATATATAGTTATGTAATCGATTACTACCCATTAATAATCGATTAAAGAGTTCAACAAGGCAGTACACATGAAAACAAAGGTCAAATAATCAATTATTCCGATAGGTAATCGATTACATTGTTCTTGAAAGCTTTTCCAAAATAGACTAAGAACAAAATAATTGATTAAGTCTTTAAGGTAACTGATTACAACAGTATAAAATGCATTTTTCCAAAAAAAAAACTTTGAATCAAATTAAAAACTTAGTCAAATAACTAAAGCCTTGTGATTTTTAGAACCCAATTAATTTAATTATAGATTAATATGAATACAATGCACTTGGATCACCAGAATTGCTTTTCTCTTACACATTTCACACTAATTAAACTTCAAGGCATCCATTGCATGTTGAAAGCTCAAAACCCATGCTTGAATCACAATTCCTTTGCATTCTTTAAGTAGCTACCCTTGAATCCAACATTGGGCAGTTACAACTGTTGGTTTCAGAGGAGCTATTTGAAAATGGAATAGGAATCAAGCTTTGGTTTTGAGCTTTCAACATGCATTGGATGCCTTGAAGAATGATTTGTGTTAAATGTGTAAGAAAGAAGCAATTCTGGTGATCCAAGTGCATTGCATTCATATCATTCAATAATTCAATTAACTTGAGTAATAAAAATCACAAGGCTTTGGTAAAATGATCATGTGTTTGATTTAAATCAAAGGTTTTTGGAAAAATGAATTTGTACTGACTTAATCAATTACTTTGAGGATATAATCGATTGTTTTGTTCTTAGTTCATTCTGGAAAACATTTCAAGAACAATGTAATCGATTACCTATCGGAATAATCGATTATTTGACCTTTGTTTCACATACACAGCCTTGATGAACATTTTAATCGATTACCAACAGGTAGTAATCGATTACATTGCTATACATTATTTCAAGCCATGCTGGAAGAATCGATTACCAAAGAATAGTAATCGATTACACAGGCTAAACTAAAAAAACCATCTTCCTGTCTTAATCGATTACCAAATTCAGTAATCGATTACATCATACACAAATGCACATTAGTTTTTGATGCATTAATCGATTACCGAAAATAGTAATCGATTACATAGTTCAAATATGATTTCTAAAGCTTCCTGGTTTAATCGATTACCAGAATTCGTAATCGATTACATAGTGTATTTCAAGTGTATGAAGCTTCCTGTCTTAATCGATTACAAGACGGAATAATCGATTATTTTGTTCGTTGCTCATGTCTAGATTCTTGTAGAACACTTTAATCGATTACCAGATTGATTTAATCGATCACATGAGTGAAATAATCGATTATTAGGCGCGTTTAATCGATTACTGACAGTTACAAAAGTTTGTTATAAATAGAACCCTTGCTCAGCTTGTTTTGTAACTTGATCAATTCGTATTCTGAGCACACATAAGCTTTCTAAACCCGTTCATGAGTTCTTGCTTTCACTAAAACATTCATGGGTTTTTGAGTGATTCTTTAAAGCAAGAAGATACTTTCAAAGGTTAAGGAAGAAGATGTTCTGAGATAGTTTTTCATCTTTCAACCTGATTTGTCCATTCATGTGCATGTCATTCACTGGCTCATCGGGTGCTTTCTTTCCTTAACTGATTGGTTGTAATTTTGTTTACAAATTTGTGTTGAATTGGCTATTGTAATTTTTGATTCTTAAAGCTTGGGACTAGAGAAGGGTTCTCTAGCTTAAAGATCAGAGTAGTGATCTCTGAATCTTTCTCCTTATATTTCTAATAGGGTTTTAGATTTTTGTTCTCTAGATCAAACTAGAGAAGGGGAGATTCTTGTAAAAGCTTGTAAGAATATTTTTATAATAGTGGAACTCTAACCTAGTGTTGGTTGGAAGAAACTGGATGTAGCTTCATGATTTGAAGTGAACTAGTATAAATTGGGTGTGTTCTTATTTCTCTTCTCATCTTATTAATTATCTTTTATTCTTTGAATCATATTCATTGCACAACAAGTTTGGTTTTGATCTATTGAATTCTTGGACTGAGCTATTTGATTGAGTAAAATATTTCTTGGTTTTAAAAGTGATTAAGATCCTAAAAACTCTGATTTGAGTTTGATTTTTAAAATACCAAGGTTCAACCAATTCACCCCCTCTTGGTTGTTGTGAAGTATTCCTATTATTTTCAATTGGCATCAAGAGATGGTTCTTGAGAGTTATTCAAGATCACTAGTTTTCTTCAAAAAGAAAAATGAATACCTCACAAATAACCTTCAAGGAAGGTGCTTCTTTAAACAGACCTCCTATGTTTGAAGGGGAACATTTCAGTTTTTGGAAAATAGAATGAAAATCTTTATTCAATCAAATGACCCAGGAGCTTGGAATGCTATAGAAAAGAGTCCTTTCATTCCAAAGAACATTGTTGCCAATGAATTGATTCACAAAGAATGGGATGAGATGACTGAAGCTAAACAAAAGGCTGCACAATATGATTTCAAAGCCAAAAATATGATCACCTCTGCACTTTCCTCTGATGAATTTTTCAGGACAGTAAGATGTAAGAGTGCAAAAGAAATGTGGGAGATGCTGGAAATTACTCATGAAGGAACAGAAGAAGTTAGGAGATTAAGGAAGCATGCTTTGATCCATGAGTATGAGATGTTCAAGATTAACACCAATGAAAGCATTTCTCAATTGCAGACCAAATTCACTCATATTGTTAACCATCTATTGGGTCTTGGAAAGATCTTTGATACAGAAGAATTAAACATAAAGATCTTGAAGTGTCTAACAAGGCCTTGGCAACCAAAGGTGACAGCAATCAAGGAATCTAAGGATCTATCAAAGATGTCCATGGCTGCACTGTTTGGTAAGCTACTTGAATATGAGCTTGAAATGTCTCAACTAACATGTATTGAAGAAGCATTGCTTTGAAAGCTGCAACTTCAAAAGCTGAAAGAGAAGAGAAAACAAGTGATGAGGATGAAGAAGACAACATGAACTTAGTTGTCAAAAAGTTCAGCAAGCTCCTATGGAAAAATAAGAACAAGAGGTTCACTAAAGCCAGCAAGAACAAAAATAGCAACAACAACAACATCAACAAGAAGATTGACAACAACTTTACATGCTTTAAATGTGGTAAACCTGGCCACATCAAATCTGAGTGCTCATTCTACTTGAAGAAACAACAAGGAGAGAATAAGATAAGGAAGGAAGGGAAAGCTAAAAGAGCCTACATAGCTTGGGAAGATAATGAGTCAACTACCTCAGAATCTTCTATTGAAAATGAAGAAGCCAACATGTGTCTCACCTCCACTATCAATGAAGATGATGATGATTTATCAAGTGATGGAGATGAGGTAAATTCTGAACTTGAACAAGCTATTAGTGCTTTCCAAGAAATGCATGAGGAAGCCCAAAAGCCTGCAAAATCCAATAACAAGCTCAGAGGAAATCTTAGATGACATGTTGCAAAATAACTGAATTGCAAACTAAAATTTGCAACTTGAAAGAAGAAAATGAAAAACTTGTTTCAAGTTACAATTTAAATGGATGTGTGTGTGCCTCTTCCTCTACAAATGTTGATAAGTATAACTTGCTTCAAAAGGATTTTGATGATTATAAACAGAGTCAAGGAGAAAAGTACATGTTACTTTTATCCAAAAACAGTGATTTAATTGATCTTGTAGCAAGCTTTACAAAGCAAAATGTAACTTGGATGACATGCTGAGTGTGCAAAAGTATGCTGGAGATACTTCTGGTTTGGGGTACAAACATGGCTCAAAATCATTTGGAAACAGTATTTGTGCCTCCAAAATGGAAGAATCAAAAGTGGCATAAAAACTCAAGGATCAATCAAAGTGTTGCATTTAGAAAACCATCAAAATCTGTCATTTGCAACTATTGTATGGAAAAGGGACACACATCATACAAATGCTATGCTAGGAGATTCTATGTGCCAAATGGAGATTGCATTTGGATTCCAAAAAGAAAGAAAAATGCTAACCCCTATGGACCTAACCTTCATTGGGTACCTTCCCTTGCATATTGATTTGATTTGTGCTGGTATGTCTAAGAGGTAGATCATCAACATGGTACCTTGATAGTGGATGCTCTAGACATATGACAGGAGACATGTCCATGCTTACAAACTTAACACTTAGAGACGGAGGATATGTCACTTATGGGGATAATAATAAAGGCAAGATCATTGGAGAAGGAAACATTGGAGATAGCTTCAAAACAAAGATCAAGAATGTTCTTTATGTAGAAGGTTTGAAGCATAATCTCTTGAGCATAAGTCAGCTGTGTGACAAAGGATTTTAAGTCACCTTTAATAAAAACTGTTGCATGATTTGTGATGGAAAAAGTGATGAAGTTCTTCATATAGGTAAAAGGAAAGGAAACATATACATACTTTCAATTGATCATGCATTCTTCCATAACACTTCCTGTCTTGTAAGCAAGATTGATGAATCTTGTCTATGGCATAGAAGGGCTAGTCACATAAACATGCACCACATAAACAAGCTTATTAGAAAAAATTTAGTAATTAGGTTGCCCAAACTCAAGTTTGAGAAGGACAAGCTTTGTGATGCTTGTCAAAAGGGGAAACAAACTAAGAACTCTTTTCAAAGTAAAAACATTGTTTCTACCTCTAGACCACTTGAATTACTGCACATTGACTTGTTTGGCCCTTCTAGAACAATGAGTTTAGGTGGCAATTATTATGGGCTTGTAATTGTGGATGATTACTCTAGATTCACTTGGACTCTGTTTTTGAAATCCAAAAGTGATGTTTTCCTTGCATTTAGAAAAATGGCTAAGCTTGCACAAAATGAAAAAGGTAGCAAGATTATCTCAATAAGAAGTGATTATGGTGGTGAATTCCAAAATGAACATTTTGAAAAATTCTGTGAAGAGAATCAAATTAACCACAATTTTTCAGCTCCAAGAACACCCCAACAAAATGGTGTTGTGGAGAGGAAAAATAGATCTCTTGAAGAAGGAGCAAGAACACTTCTTAATGAGACAAATTTGCCTAAATATTTTTGGGCTAATGCTGTAAGTATAGTATGCTACACTTTGAATAAATTACTTATAAGGCCTATTTTAAAGAAAACCCCTTATGAGCTATACAAAGGTAGAAAACCCAATATTTCTCACTTGAGAGTTTTTGGCTGCAAGTGTTTTGTATTAAACAAAGGGAAAGAATCACTTGGAAAATTTGATGCTAAGGATGATGAAGCAATTTTCCTTGGATATTTATTATATAGTAAGGCTTATAGAGTATTCAATAAGAGAACTATGTGCATGGAAGAATCTGTACATGTAATTTGTGATGAGTCTAATTCCTCTAAAGAGGAAAAGAAGTGTGATATAGATGCAGGCCCAATGGAAGAATTTATTCAGCTAGAGGATTCCTTAATTAAAGAGAAAGAAGAACCAAGTGTTGAAGCAAAACCATCTACCCCTGTTCAAGTGCCTAAAGATTCGAGAACAACAAGAGACCTATCACTTGACAACATCATAGGTGAAGTTTCAAAGGGAGTATCTACTAGATCTTCATTAAGAAACCTATGTTGTAATATGGCTTTTGTTTCTCAAATTGTGAAAATGAATAGAATACTTCAACACAACCAAGAGGGGGGGTGAATTGGTTGAATCTTGGTAAATTAAAATTTCAAATCAGAGTTTTTCCACAGGATCTTTATCACTTTAAAAATTGTTTCAAAACCAAGAATCAATATTCAATCAAATTCCTTTTCCAAGAAGAATAGAAAACAGAGTATAACCTTATGTGCAATGAAATTGATTCACAAATAAAGCAACTAAGAAATGAATAGATGAGAAGAAAGATTAGCCACAAATTTTTATACTGGTTCACTTCAAACACTATGAAGCTACATCCAGTTCTTCCACTCAACACTAGAGTAGAGTTCCACTATTGCAAAAATATTCTTACAAGCAATTACAAGCCTCTCTTTATCAACCCTAGATAAAGTTCAGAAGTCTAAAAAACTATTAGACCCTTAGAGACCAAAACCCACACTGAGAACACTACTCAGCTGTCCTTAGAGAAACATTATCTCTAACCTTGCAAGAAACCCATTTACAATAGACTAATCTTTACAGAAATTCAAGTAACAGTTTTACACCTTCAAAGAATAAGGAAAGATATCACCTGATAATCCAAGAATTCATGCACATGAATGATTCAACGGGTTGAATGACAGATTACTAACTCAATGCATTCCTTTCCTTATGCTTTGATGAACAATGATGCTTCACTCTCTTGAATCAAACAATCATATGAATTTGTGAAGCCTAAGAGTGTTTAGTAACTCAGAAAATTCACTAATGAAAGCTCAAGAAGGTTTGTGATTGCCCAGAATTTGAAAATATCAAAAGTTACAAACCTCAAAATAATGGGTTCTATTTATAACAGCTTTCTAATTGAAAATAATCGATTAAATCCGCTCCAGTAATCGATTATTTATCATATGTAATTGATTAATCCAAGACTGTAATCGATTAAAATGCTCCTAATGAGTTCTGGGTTTGAGCTATGAACAATATAATCGATTATTCCGTGAAGTAATCAATTAAACCAGTCAGACATGATTTTCTAAATGTACTTTATAATCGATTATCACGATGTGTAATCGATTAAGACAGTAGGCTGTGTTTTCCTAAGCATGCATGTAATCGATTACCGATTTCTGTAATCGATTAAGCCAGAGAGTTCCATCTTTCATAAAAAGCCTGAGTAATCGATTAATTTGATATGTAATCGATTACAATGATCATGATTTGTTTTCTAAAGGCACGAAGAACAAAATAATCGATGTCATTAGCTTTGTAATCGATTAATGCAGTAAGGATTCATTTTTCCAAAAACTTTGCTAGTTGAAAACCTTACTTATAACCTACCTTTATTTAATCCTTTTAATCTAACAATCCTAGATGAATGATTCATGCATGATAAGCTCAATTGGATTATCGGATCATAAACTTCCTTTTACATTAATCAAATTTGTCTTCAAGCTTTTCTTGATACTTTGTCCTTGAGCATAATGAAAGCACAAAACACTTGAGCCTTTGATCTTTGTTCATTGATGCCTGGCTTCACTTGAATCAACAATCTCCACCTTTTTGGCTTTAAACATGCCAAATCTTCAATTTGATTAAGCACAGATACTTGGGGATCAATTTGGAAAGCCATTGTTGGACAAGCTTTTATAAACCTGTAAAAATTTCAATAACTTGCCAAGAACCAAGTGTTAAAGCATATGTAACTCATGAATTATTCAATTAAGCATTATACCAATCGATTGATTTCTTTTTACACCTTTACTCCCCCTAAATTCCAGCACACATTTAGATTAAACTTTTGGCAAAAATTTGAACCAAAAATAGGGGCAAACAGAGTGTATTTGATACGACTCCCCCTTAATCAATTCTCCCCCTATTTGGCTTGTTAAAAGTCAAAAATAAGGTAGGCACAACGGATTTAAAACTGGAATAACACAATTCATTAATATGATTAACATATGGGGCAGTACATAAAGGAAATTTAAAACAAAATACGAAAGGAAACAGAACATAACATAGTCCATTACAAACAGAAATATAAACCAAACATAAACTAGGAAAACCATAAACTAACAATCCTAGAATTCAGCAGAAGCTATATCATCCATATTAGCCTCAATAGCATCCAATCTTTCTCTAATATCTTCTAAGGCTTCATGGGTTTCTGTAACGCCCCAATCTACTAATCAGGGTCATTACCAAACACAATCCACAATCAAGCATATAATCATTCATAGTTTAAGCAGTTTGGAAGCATATTCTAAAAGTGACATCCACAAATGTCATCTGCATAACACTGTACACTATAATATGGTGAACATATACATATAAGTTCCTCTGTACAATGCAAAACTGTACAAATATCCTCTCAGGGTACAATAAAATCAAAACCAAAGGCTAAATACAAAGCATCAGAGTCACAAGCTCATGTCATCTAAGCCTAAGGTTCACAACCAGCAGCTATCCTTGCATAGGCCTCTTGCCTTGGGACCTATCTGCTCCCCCTGAAGAATCACCTGCAAAACATAGCCCCCCAGAAGGTGTGAGATATAAAATCTCAGTAAACTCAGGGCCCTTGAAGGTATTTCCTTTCCCTGGTTCACTGGCAACAGATACACAACACAAAATATCATCATCATCTATATCAATATCAAGGAATCATTCCATACACATCCATCAGCCAAAACCAAGGCATACTCATGGCATACAACCATTCATCACATCAATAACTGTCATGCAGAGGCTACATCTAAGTATATAGGAACATCTCCTCTCAGGGAGGCTACCTCTATGTACTAGGCACATCTCCTGCATGTATCCCTAGCGGAGGCTTCCTCTGAATATATAGGTACATCTCTATCTCGAGGCTTCATCTATATATCAGGTACATCTCCTTTTGGTGAGGCTACCTCTATGTACATAGGAACATCTCTTATCACGAGGCTACCTCTATGTATCATAGGCACATCTCATCCTCTATCACAATACAATTGCCTGAGAAGGCTACATCTGTGTATATGGGAACATCTCCACGTAGGAGGCTACCTCCATATCACAGGCACATCTCTCACCAGGTCTTTCTCAATCTCAAGTCATCTATCCTACTACAATAGGATAACAATCAAGCACAGCATGCATACTCAAATTTCATAATCAATTAAGCATGCTACCAATCAACATAGCCATACATATCCATTTCCCTTTTCTCAGGGATCAAATACACATTCATTCCCTTTCTCAGAGATCAAATCATTAATCAACTATTCATAGCCATACACAATAATCACCCATCTCTGGGTTCAGATCAAATGTCAAGCATCAACTACCCTTTCACAGGGTTTCTACAACATTCAACAATCATTCACAGCATTATACAATGTTCCTCTACTAGCATATACACATATCAGAACCATTACCCCATTGAGTATATGGTGGAACACAGCAGAGGATACACAAACAAGAACCAAGAGCTTACCTGCTCTAGACAGCTCACCGGCTCTCCCGGCCTCGTGGTCTACACCACCGGAGCACTCTCGCTCACGTCCTACACAAGAACAAGCATATAACACATCAAATACGGTTCTAAACCGTTCAAACGAAAGGAAACTATCATCCTCTCTCTAAACATATACCAATCACTTTACAAGTGATCATTTGACCTTCAACAGGATCTCTCTCAGCCTACACAAGGCTACAGAGCCTCCACCAAGACTCTGATCACTATGGTCAAACATATACCTGCTTAAAATCAACTTCTCATAATCATTAGTTTCAACTCACAAACATCATCTATAACATCTCATGAGCAACTTTGTCAACTGCTCTAAGGTCCAGACTAGTCAAATAGTCAACCTTTTATCTCTGCTTATACAGACTCAGAGCCAAAATCAAACTTCATCAATAACGATGATTCAAGGCTCTACTCTCCTCAGAACAGTCCTCTGAGCATAAGAATCTACAGAGTCCGAGCCTAATAACGGCTCTAACACCTCCAAAAACACCCCTCAAGATGTTCAAAATCTAACCAAAGACCCAAACCCAGAACCAACGGCTAGAGCTCGAGTTTCTTACCTCTGTGTAGCTCAAACACACTAGGGAACCCCTTTCCCTAAGACAGCTCGCTCAGCCAAGCCTCCTCTGGTCCTGGTTCTTCGATTCCAAAAACTCCCTTTGGAATCTCGATCTCGCCGTAAGTCAACTTTTCTCGAGAATCAAGCTAAGTCACTAGCTTATCTCGACGCTCTGGACACTTTCTCAATTGGGTCTAAGGTGTTTAGATGAGAGATGGGTAAGATATGAAGCTCTCAAAGCGCGTCAATGGAGGTTTCTCTCTCTTCCCTTTCTTTTCTCTTTCCTTTCCTCTTTCAGCCCAAAGGGCTTTATATAAAAGCAAATCCGTCGGTCCCGCGCGGGTCGCGCCAGTTCCCGCGCGGGTCGCGCCAGATGCTCTGCCAAGCCACGCTTAGAGCGTGGATCCCATGCTAGGAGCGTGAGATGACAGAAAGAAATGGCCTCTTTCAGGCCTCTGGCGCTGGTAGCCCCACACGCCGCGCTGATCGCGCCAAAACCTCGGCCCGTCCACGCTGGGAGTGCCAACTCCCACGCTTGGAGCGTGAGATGGCAGAGCCAATTGGCCTGATTTATACATATGGTGCGGATCGCGCCGCACTTCACGCGGGTCGCGCCACAGGCCAGGACAGCCTATTTCATCTCTTTCTCAAGCCTTTTCTCTAATTACTCTAAACCCAATTATTACTCTTAATCATGGGCTTAATCCAGGCTTAATTACATGCTTAAAATTCAAGACATTACATTACTCCCCCCCTTTTTATGAATTTTATCTGCAAAATTAAGATCATACCTGGCACATAACTCGGGATACAGCTGTAACAGCTCCTACACTCGTTCCCAAGTCGCTTCCTCAGGTGATCTGCCATCCCACTGGACTTTAATGATAGGAATGGTCTTACTCCTGATCTTCTTCTCTGTGCGGTCCAAAATCCTCACTGGTCGGGTAGGGCACGTCAGATTCTCTCTGATCTGAACAGCGTCAGGCTCCACCATGTGTGAAGGATCTGATATATACCTTCTAAGCTGTGACACGTGGAACACATCATGTAATCCTGACAACTGGGGAGGTAAAGCTAACCTATAAGCCACTGGTCCTACTCTCTGAAGTATCTGGTAAGGACCAATGAATCTAGGGCTAAGCTTCCTCACACCCAATGCCCGTCCAACACCAGTCACTGGGGACAGTCTCAGAAACATATGGTCGCCCTCCTCAAACTGTAGCGGCCTGTGTTTATGATCATAGAAACTCTTCTGTCGACTCTGAGCTCTCAACAACTTATTTCTGATCAATCTGATCTGCTCAGAAGTCTCCTGAACCATATCAGGTCCTAACAGCTGTCTTTCACCTACCTCTGTCCAACAAACAGGAGTCCTGCATCTTCGGCCATACAAGGCCTCATAAGTAGCCATGCCTAAACTCGCATGATAACTGTTATTATACGAGAACTCCACCAGAGGTAGGTATCTATCCCATCTGGTACCTTGCTCCAAGGCACAGGCTCTCAACATATCCTCTAGTGTCTGGATGGTCCTCTCAGTCTGACCATCTGTCTGAGGATGATAAGCTGTACTGAGCCTCAACTGGGTCCCAAATGCATCCTGAAGCGCACCCCAAAACCTGGAAATGAACTTAGAATCTCTGTCACTGACAATGCTCTCAAGAACCCCATGTAGTCTAACAATCTCTCTGACATATAGCTGAGCCAGCTTCTCTGCAGTGTAGTCAGTCCTCACAGGCAAGAAGTGAGCAGACTTGGTCAGTCTATCGACAATCACCCAGATGGAATCACATCCAGTCTGAGTCCTCGGTAGCCCAACTACAAAATCCATGGAAATGCTGTCCCATTTCCACTCAGGAATCTGTAATGGCTGAAGCATACCTGACGGTCTCTGGTGCTCAATCTTTACCTTCTGACATACTAAACATCTGGTCACATACTCAGCTATGTCTCTCTTCATCCCTGGCCACCAAAATCTCCTTCTGAGATCCTGATACATCTTGGTAGCACCTGGATGAATACTGAACTGGCCCTTATGAGCCTCAGTCAAGACTGCATCTACCATCTCACCCTTAGGCACCACAATCCGGTCTTGATACCTCATCAAATCATCAGGCTCCCAGTGAAACTCTCGTCGACCCAACAGGTCTATCATAGAATCATCCTGTCTCTGAGCCTCTCTGATCCTCTGTATCAGCTCGTTATCAACCTTGGTCTGTCTCAGCTCAAGACCACTGGTACCCTCAGTCACTGTCAGATGCATATCTCTAAACTGCTCAATCAACTCATAGTCAGAGATCAACATGCAGGCAACAGTCACATGCTTCCTGTTCAAAGCATCAGCTACAACATTCGCCTTGTCTGGATGGTATCTCAACTCAAAATCATAATCCTTGAGAAACTCCATCCACCGTCTCTGCCTCATGTTCAACTCTTTCTGATCAAAGAGGTACTTGAGGCTCTTGTGGTCACTGAACACCACCAACTGGGCACCGTACAAGTAATGCCTCCATATCTTTA
This sequence comes from Glycine tomentella, assembly GCA_007407185.1. Taxonomy (NCBI): domain Eukaryota; kingdom Viridiplantae; phylum Streptophyta; class Magnoliopsida; order Fabales; family Fabaceae; genus Glycine; species Glycine tomentella. The sequence continues at coordinate 119,288 of PYAF01000794.1, forward strand.
GAGCAAACACAATAGCTGCCAGCTCTAAATCATGAGTAGGATAATTCTCCTCATGTGGCTTCAACTGTCTGGAAGCATAAGCCACTACCCGCTTATCCTGCATCAACACACAACCAAGACCCCGCTTGGAAGCATCACAATACACCTCAAAACATCCCTCAGGATCAGGAAGAATCAATACTGGTGCTGTGGTTAACTTCTCTTTCAATCTCAGAAAACACTCCTCGCATTCATGAGTCCATACAAATGGATTACCCTTCCTAGTAAGGTGAGTCAAGGGTAATACCATCTGTGAAAACCCCTGAATGAACCTCCTGTAGTATCCTGCAAGACCAAGGAAACTACGAACCTCTGAAACATTCTTGGGCCTCTCCCAAGACATCACAACATCCACTTTACTAGGATCTACTGAGACACCTTCTGCAGAGATCACATGGCCCAGGAATTTTACCTCTGAAAGCCAAAACTCACACTTAGAGAACTTAGCATAAAGCTGATGATCTCTCAGAATCTGCAAGACAAGCCTAAGATGCTCAGCATGCTCTTCCTGACTCCTGGAATAGATCAGTATGTCATCTATAAATACCACCACAAACTGATCTAGGTATGGTCTGAAAACTCTGTTCATGTAATCCATGAACACTGCTGGTGCATTAGTCAGACCAAAAGGAATGACCTGGAACTCATAATGCCCATACCTCGACCTGAAAGCTGTCTTCGGAACATCTCCGGGCTTAATCCGAATCTGATGGTATCCGGATCTCAGGTCTATCTTAGAGAACACACAGGCTCCCCTCAACTGATCTAACAAGTCATCAATACGAGGCAGAGGATACTTATTCTTAATAGTAACCTTATTCAACTGCCTGTAATCCACACATAACCTCATACTCCCGTCCTTCTTTTTCACAAAGAGGACTGGTGCTCCCCACGGAGATACACTAGGTCGGATGAACTCTTTGGACAACAAGTCCTCAATATGTGCCTTCAGCTCCTTTAACTCTAAAGGAGACATGCGGTATGGAGTTATGGATATGGGTCCCACACCTGGAACCAGATCAATGGAGAACTCTATCCCCCTATCTGGTGGAAGCTGTGTAATCTCCTCAGGAAATACATCAACAAACTCGCTCACCACCGGGATCTCTGAGATATCCACTCTCTGTCTCTCCACCGCTGTACTCAATAACAAATACCCTTGAACTCCTCCTCTTAGCTCTTTACGAGCTTGTAACGCTGAAAGGAATGATACTGAACTCGGGCTAATATCATCTGAAGGCACAACTACTCTCTTACGACAACAATCCAACATAACACCATATCTGGTCAACCAATCCATGCCCAGAATAATCTCAAGAGTAGGGATAGACAAACAACACAGATCCACACTATACTCTCTGCCATCATACCAGAAATGCACATCTCTGCAACATCTCTCCACCCTACACTGCTCTCTAGAGGCTGTGGTCACCTCTATGAAAGAAGGAAGTCTGGACATAGGCAAGTCCAGTCCTACGGCAGTGTGGTCACTGATGAACGAGTGGGTGGCTCCAGAATCAAACAGAACCCTCACATCACACATACCAATGAGAACTGTACCTCGAATCAAATCTGGAGCTCTGGCTGCTTCCCTCACATCAACTGTATAAACCCTGCCTGCGGCAGGCGCTACTGAGATCACAGGAGCAGCTATGGGCTGATCTCTGGCCTGGGGACACTGTCTAGCAAAGTGGCCAGGTTGGCCACACCTGTTGCACACCAACATGCCCGATCAGCACACACCCCAGTGAGTCTTCCCACATGTAGCACATCTGGGGCCTGGACCTGGTCTCGGTGGCCTATCTCCCTGTCTCCTCTTGAACTTGTCTGAAGAGGAAGAAACTCTCGGACCTCTGCTCTTGCCCCTACCGGCTGGGCCTGCACCACCCGATCTCCTCTCATTAGGTCTGCTAGAAGGAGTAGGACGACTGCCCCTCCATCTCCTGATCATGTCCTCTTCCTGCCTGCACTGTCTGATCAGGCTCCCCAGATCTCTGGACCCACTGCCAGCTATCTTCTCCTCGATGTCCTCTCTAAGTCCTCTCTGGAACTTAGCTGCAAGTATGTCAGTCTCAGGTAACTCCCTCCTGAAATGGGCATATTTGGCTAACTCACTAAACTTAGCCAAATACTCATCAACTGACATCTGTCCCTGGACAAGGGTCTCGAACTTCGCCTACTTTTGCTCTCTGGCGTCTCTAGGAAAGTATCTGTCCAGGAACTGGGCCTCAAAAGCCTGCCAGGTGATAGCCTCCCCCTGGCCTCTCATCAACTCTGATGTGGTCACCCACCACTCATGAGCATCTCCATGAAGCATGTAGGTGGCATAGAGAAGTCTGTGATGGTCTGAACACTCCATCACTGTGAATATCTTCTCTAGTGACTGCAACCAACGAGCCGCCACCACTGGATCATAATCTCCATGGAACATGGGAGGATCATGCTTACGGAAAGCTGTAAGCATTCTCCCTCTGGCCATAGTTTCCTCCTCTACATATGACTGGGAGGGTCCACCTCTGAGATGGCTGTACCCCTCAGCATGCTGACTAGCTCCTCCTATCTGGCGACTATCCTCGCCCTCAGGAATAGGATGTGGAGGATCATCTCCACGCCGAGCTCTCAACTCAGCCATCAACTCCTCATTAGCCTTCATCAAGGCCTCATTAGCCTGCCTGCTTGTAGCTATCTCCTGCTGCATAGCGGTCAAGGCGGCTATCACTGGGTCAGGGCGCTCATCTGCACCTGCCTCACCACCTAGGTTCCGGGTCCTCACCATGGTACTACACATATCACATACAAAGGGTGAGTTGATCAAGCTTACTCTCAACAGCTACACATGCAATTACCATAATGAACACCCTAGTACACACATACATCACACAATTCACCATATGTACAGTGCTTCCCTGTCAAACTGCTCTGATACCATAATGTAACGCCCCAATCTACTAATCAGGGTCATTACCAAACACAATCCACAATCAAGCATATAATCATTCAGAGTTTAAGCAGTTTGGAAGCATATTCTAAAAGTGACATCCACAAATGTCATCTGCATAACACTGTACACTATAATATGGTGAACATATACATATAAGTTCCTCTGTACAATGCAAAACTGTACAAATATCCTCTCAGGGTACAATAAAATCAAAACCAAAGGCTAAATACAAAGCATCAGAGTCACAAGCTCATGTCATTAAGCCTAAGGTTCACAACCAGCAGCTATCCCTGCATAGGCCTCTTGCCTTGGGACCTATCTGCTCCCCCTGAAGAATCACCTGCAAAACATAGCCCCACAGAAGGGGTGAGATATAAAATCTCAGTAAACTCAGGCCCTTGAAGGTATTTCCTTCCCCTGGTTCACTGGCAACAGATACACAGCACAAAATATCATCATCATCTGTATCAATATCAAGGAATCATTCCATACACATCCATCAGCCAAAACCAAGGCATACTCATGGCATACAGCCATTCATCACATCAATAACTATCATGCAGAGGCTACATCTAAGTATATAGGAACATCTCCTCTCAGGGAGGCTACCTCTATGTACTAGGCACATCTCCTGCATGTATCCCTAGCGGAGGCTTCCTCTGAATATATAGGTACATCTCTATCTCGAGGCTTCATCTATATATCAGGTACATCTCCTTTTGGTGAGGCTACCTCTATGTACATAGGAACATCTCTTATCACGAGGCTACCTCTATGTATCATAGGCACATCTCATCCTCTATCACAATACAATTGCCTGGAAAGGCTACATCTGTGTATATGGGAACATCTCCACGTAGGAGGCTACCTCCATATCACAGGCACATCTCTCACCAGGTCTTTCTCAATCTCAAGTCATCTATCCTACTACAATAGGATAACAATCAAGCACAACATGCATACTCAAATTTCATAATCAATCAAGCATGCTTCCAATCAACATAGCCATACATATCCATTTCCCTTTTCTCAGGGATCAAATACACATTCATTCCCTTTCTCAGAGATCAAATCATTAATCAACTATTCATAGCCATACACAATAATCACCCATCTCTAGGTTCAGATCAAATGTCAAGCATCAACTACCCTTTCACAGGGTTTCTACAACATTCAACAATCATTCACAGCATTATACAATGTTCCTCTACTAGCATATACACATATCAGAACCATAACCCCATTGGGTATATGGTGGAACACAGCAGAGGATACACAAACAAGAACCAAGAGCTTACCTGCTTTAGACAGCTCACCGGCGCTCTCTCGCTCATGTCCTACACAAGAACAAGCATATAACACATCAAATACGGTTCTAAACCGTTCAAACGAAAGGAAACTATCATCCTCTCTCTAAACATATACCAATCACTTTATAAGTGATCATCTGACCTTCAACAGGATCTCTCTCAGCCTACACAAGGCTACAGAGCCTCCACCAAGACTCTGATCACTATGGTCAAACATATACCTACTTAAAATCAACTTCTCATAATCATCAGTTTCAACTCACAAACATCATCTATAACATCTCATGAGCAACTTTGTCAACTGCTCTAAGGTCCAGACTAGTCAAATAGTCAACCTTTTATCTCTGCTTATACAGACTCAGAGCCAAAATCAAACTTCATCAATAACGATGATTCAAGGCTCTACTCTCCTCAGAACAGTCCTCTGAGCATAAGAATCTACAGAGTCCGAGCCTAATAACGGTTCTAACACCTCCAGAAACACCCCTCAAGATGTTCAAAATCTAACCAAAGACCTAAACCCAGAACCAACGGCTAGAGCTCGAGTTTCTTACCTCTGTGTAGCTCAAACACACTAGGGAACCCCTTTCCCTAAGACAGCTCGCTCAGCCAAGCCTCCTCTGGTCCTGGTTCTTCGATTCCAAAAACTCCCTTTGGAATCTCGATCTCGCCGTAAGTCAACTTTTCCCGAGAATCAAGCTAAGTCACTAGCTTATCTCGACGCTCTGGACACTTTCTCGATTGGGTCTAAGGTGTTTAGATGAGAGATGGGTAAGATATGAAGCTCTCAAAGCGCGTCAATGGTGGTTTCTCTCTCTTCCCTTTCTTTTCTCTTTCCTTTCCTCTTTCAGCCCAAAGGGCTTTATATAAAAGCAAATCCGTCGGTCCCGCGCGGCTCGCGCCAATTCCCGCGTGGGTCACGCCAGATGCTCTGCCAAGCCACGCTTGGAGCGTGGATCCCACGCTGGGAGCGTGAGATGACAGAAAGAAATGGCCTCTTTCAGGCCTCTGGCGCTGGTAGCGCCACACGCCGCGCTGATCGCGCCAAAACCTCTGCCCGTCCACGCTGGGAGCGCCAACTCCCACGCTTGGAGCGTGAGATGGCAGAGCAAATTGGAGCGTGAGATGGAGCGCCAACTCCCACGCTTGGATCGCGCCGCACTTCACGCGGGTCGCGCCACAGGCCAGGACAGCCTATTTCATCTCTTTCTCAAGCCTTTTCTCTAATTACTCTAAACCCAATTATTACTCTTAATCATGGGCTTAATCCAGACTTAATTACATGCTTAAAATTCAAGACATTACAGTTTCAGCCTTGAAGTCTTCTTGAAGCTTCAGCATAGAGTCCATCTTTTGAATCATTAAAGATTCAAAATCAGAATAAGAAGGCTGTGCAGGTTGTTGTTGCTGTGGTTGTTCCTCATCTTCTGAATCAGCAGCCATCTCTTCTCCTTGTGCAGCAGCTCCAATTCGGGCAGCCATCACCCAACCATTTGGAGTCTTCCTCATACCCATCTTAGTCAAATGTTTCTCCTTGATTTGACTATTGTAGGAGAGTGTGTTATCTATCACCTCATTTTCAACATCAATGTTGAAATGATCAATCAGCCTAGATACAAAGACTGGATAGGGAAAAGGGTAATTGACTAACCTCTTGGACTTAAGCATAATTTCTTCAAAAATCAGAGCCCAATTCATGGGAATATGATGCTTTAGCCCATACACCAACTGAAGATCCTCATTAGTTGCTTGGGCATGGTTGGTTGCTCTAGGTGTGATGATGTAGGTGATCAAATAGTGAAGCATTCTATCCTCAACAGTCATTGGACCAGTGCCAAGCCTTGTCCTAAAGCCTCATGTGAGGATCATGAAGAATACTCCTATATGTATCCATCTTGCTATAGCCCTCAGGATCTTCATCAAATCTGCGGGCTCCATCACAAACTACCCCAGCCACAGTTTCCCAAATCTTAGGGGTTATGTCCATGGTCACTCCTTTCACTTTGGACCTCATGTCCCCTTGCATAAAACCCTTTAAGCAAGTATCAAGGTCATAAGTAATCGATTATCCCGAGTGGTAATCGATTATCACAGAGAGAGCATCATTTCAAATATGAATGGTAATTGATTACAACTCATATGTAATCGATTATTACAGTGAGACAGCTTGTAGTTTTGGAATTTTGAACACTGTAATCGATTATCCCGATATGTAATCGATTATTCCAGAGATAGGTGATTTCTTAAAATATGAAAAATAATCGATTACCATTCTTGTGTAATCGACTACATGAGTGCTAATTTCGTTCCTAACTTGATTTTTAATGATTTTAATCGATTAATCCGTGGTGTAATCGATTATTACAGTGAATACATCAAATACATAGCATTTTAGCAACTTTTTGACAATGATCCAAATACTTATTCATTATGTGGCATATAGGCTTTCAATCATCACATAAAACACATACAAACAGGCTAGATAATGTTGCTTTCATCAAGGATTCCCAACATGTTTCTTAGAGTATAAAATCTATCTCTAGATAATGGTTTTGTGAATATATCAGCTAGTTGATGATTGGTGTCAATGAATTCTACCTTTATGTTTGAACTTGATCCCTGAGGAAATGATGTCTTATCTCAATATGCTTTGTTCTTGAATGCATTATTGGGTTCTTTGATATGTTGATAGCACTTGTATTGTCACATAGCAGAGGAATAGCATTCAGTTCCACTCCATAATCAAGCATTTGCTGTTTAAGCCACAAGCTTTGAGCACAACAACTTCCAGCTGAAATGTATTCAGCTTCAGTAGTGGACAATGCCACACAGGACTGCTTCTTGCAATGCCATGAGATCAATGAGCTTCCTAGCATATGACAAGTCCCACTTGTGCTTTTCCTATCTAATTTGCAACCTGCAAAATCAGAATCAGAATAACCAATAATATTTAAAGAAGCACCTTTTGGATACCAAAGACCAACTCTTGGTGTAGCTTTGAGATATTTCAGAATTCTCTTGATAGCAGTAAGGTGTGACTCTTTAGGATTAGCTTGATATCTAGCACACAAACAAACACTGAGCATTATATCAGGTCTGCTAGCTGTCAAATATAACAATGATCCAATCATTCCTCTGTACTTTGACTCATCAACTTTATTCCCACTTTCATCTGAATCAAGATATGTTGATGTAGCCATGGGAGTTGCAACATCCTTGCTCTTTTCCATTTCAAATTTCTTGATGATTTCAAAACAATATTTTGATTCGTAAAGAAAGGTTCCATTCTTCATTTGCTTTACTTGAAGTCCAAGGAAGAATGTAAGTTCACCCATCATTGACATTTCAAATTCTTTCTGCATAGCTGATGAAAAATCCTTGCACAACTTGTGGTTAGTAGAACCAAATATAATATCATCCACATAAATTTGAACCAATAAGAAATCATTTCCAAGCCTTTTGATAAACAAGGTTTTATCAACATTGCCCCTTGTGATACAATCCTAAATCCGGAACAAGAGAAGGAAGACTTGGAAGTACACATGGAAGTACTTCCTTTAGTGATTAAAGGACCAATGACAAGGGCTAGGGTGCAAATACTTCAAGATCAAATACAACCCAACCTTAATCTCTTGAAGAACCATGAAGAAGGCTGCAAATTGTTGAATTTGTCTGTAATAATTGATTACCAGTAGCCTGTAATCGATTAAATAAGCTTGTATATATGTCATATTAGTAGGTCGCTCTGTAATAATCGATTACGAGTCATATGTAATCGATTACATAAGTCATCAGTAGTGTAGTTTTTGAACTTGGCTCGAAGGTAATCGATTATCCCGATGTGTAATCGATTACCTAGAGGTGTGAGTTTTTGGGGTGCCT
>PYAF01000795.1:1570-32810 GCA_007407185.1 Glycine tomentella
TGACTTGTTTTTAATCACTGCGTTTAATTAGTAATTCTGTTTTATTTTATATATTTTGCTAAATTCCTTCAAAAACCCCCCCAACACGTTTTCAATCCCTTAAACATTGACAATTGATCCTTGAGAGACGACCTAGGAGTCACTTTCCTAGTACTACATTTTAAAATCAAATTAATTTGGTTGCGTACGGCCGCGATCACGGTTCCTTACAGATCTGAGCCAAGTTGGTGGCACCTAGTGGAGAATCTTTGGGTAGTGTAATCATGATTCAAACTAAAGGATATTTTTCTCTTTACAAGGATTTATAGTACCATCAATTATAAGTATGGCACCTTCTGGGGCAGTTTTTTATGGTGTATATGATATACTGAAATTAGTTTATTTGCATTCACCAGAAGGAATGAAGAGAATCCAAAATATGCATAAACGGAGTAAGGAATTGAGTGCCTTTGACCAACTTGAGTTGGGACCATTGTTGAATGGGGCTATTGCTGGTGCATGTGCAGAAGATTCTACATAACCCATTGAAGTGGTGAAAACGCAACTTCAATTGCAAGGCTACAAAATTAAGTTCTTTTGCAACATTTGCCAAAATAGTTGAAGGGATGAATTCCAACTCTCTATTTAGGACTTATTCTTAGCTCAGTACAGGTATTTCAATTTTAAATAATCTATATCATATTATTTATAGTAGAAGATACATATAATTTGTATCAAAATTATATAATTTTCCTCTGAAAAATAATATAATTTTATTTAATATAGATGTATTAATTTTTTGTTTATAAATCACGAATATCTTCTATCACTTATTTTAATCACTATAAAAAGATTATTTTTATCTATCTAAAGTTTGAAATTATTGTTATTGTCTCTTTAAAATGAGAAAATTCTTATTTAAGTTATTGTAAAATATTTTTCTTTAATTTTTATCCTCCAAAATATAAAATTACTATTTTTTATACTCTAATATTGAGTTTAAGATAGATCAAACCTTTCATTTTTTATTTTTATATAATGTAAGCTCTTCATATATGTATTTATATTTAACTATTACTTCATTTTTATTAAATGTCATTTAAAGAAAAAACTTACAAATATACTCTTTAATACACCTCAATATTTTTTTTAATTTTTTGGATAAAATCTACTATCAACAATAAAAGTATGATGAAGAAAGAGAACAATAGTGTGTTATAAGCAATTAAAAGATAAACTAGTAGTGGAATTACAATGTTAATGGGTTCGCTAACTAATGGAAATTAAGGATAGAGTGAAAAGTAGCGTGGTGTTAGTGGACGGTGGTGCTGATTTGATGGAAGCATACCACATTTCACATTTGTTTATAGATCCTCAACCAACATAACTTCATGGTGGCTAAGGTTAAATAAGGCAATTTAATTTTTTTCATATGCAAATTTTTTGTTCCTTAGTTTAGCTTGTATGCCTTTTTGGATCATTGTGGACTTTGGTTAATTGACTTGTTACTATTTTAGAGTTTGTTCTCTTTTCTAGTAAGTTATGAATCATTAAGAGTATCAGAGGTTCTTGCAAATCAAATTTATTATAATAATGGAGCATTCCTATGTCTCTTGAGTCAATTGATAGAGGACATTATAGTTAGATATAATAAACAAATATAGGTAAGCCAGTAAATTCAAATTATATAATACTTGATGTAAATTCTTATGTTTAATCAAGTATGTCATTGGCTATTGATCTTTATTATTATTATTATTATTATTATTATTATTATTATTATTATTATTTATGCTTTTCTTTGAATTTGATGTTTGTTATCTTCATGCCTTTTAGATGTAACTTTTATGTTTTAATTAATATTGGTATTTTTATCTAATATGTGATTTTCTTTATATTATCCTTTTTGTTAGAACTGGACTTTATCCAATTGTATTGTATAAGTAGAATTGGATTTGTCTATAGTTACCATCTTAGATTATGATGTATTTAGTCTACTTTTTTTCTTGTCAGTGCAGGGATAATTTTTTCAAGGATTGTTCTTTCTTCGTATCTAGCTAGATGTGCTCCATTGTGGCCAAATATAACCCCTTTAACTTTTTTTTTAATACAGTAACACATTGTCAATGGCTTGTGGATCAAAAGTAATTTTTTAAAAAAAAACTTGAGCATTATGGTAAAGAGAATGTTGGTTGAGTCATATCTTAATTATATATATCTTTGAAATGTTTGTGCTTAGGTCGGTCACATATGCTCAATCACATTTGCCTAATTTAATTTCAGCTAATGTAGGAACTCATGGAGCTTGATAAATTATGTTAAACAAAGTCTTGATAAATTTTGTTTCTTCTTGTAGGAAAAGCTTGCATTAAGAATGTATCGCTTAGTAATTGTCTCCAAGAACTCATGGAGCTTCACCAAGTAGATTACTAAAATTTTCTTTGTTTAACATAATTTTGCTTAGTAATTGTCTTGGACATTATGGTGCTTATCCTTTAATGTATTATCTCACATGATTAATTTGCTTCGTTAAAGATAATTACTGTGAACTGTATTTTGTTCTAATTCCATATAAGCTTGAGTTCTATTTGTTTTAGCTTTTAAAGTGTCTTTTAAAATTACAACAAGAGAAATAAAGAGAATAAGCCATATTTTTTTATTATTATAAAAAATGAAATTCTACATTGATTATGTAATAATTGATGTAAAATATGTAAATTTAACATCGATTTTTCCTAAAATTCGATGTTGAAAGGATAAACCGATGTCGAATGTGTCTTTTCCACATCGACTTTTGATAGAACCGATGTAGAAAGTTAATTTCCTACATCAGTTTTTATAGATTGAACCGATGTTGATATGTAAATTTACAAAAAATCGATGTTGAATTTGCATATTTTACATTTTCCCCTTTAATTTCTTATTATTTGACATCGCTTATTTAAGAAAACCGATGTTGTATAGTTATTTTAACATTGGTTTTTGAAAATCGATGTTAACATTGATACTTTTAACGTCGCTGGTTTCAACATCGGTTAAAAACTTATGTTGAATGTCCAAAAAACCGATGTGAAAAGCGATTTTTCTAGTAGTCCCTCTGAAGTTCATAACTCGTGAATAGTATGATAATGCACTAATTAGTAAGACATTGTTCCAATACTTAAGCCTTGGTTGATTCAACATCATTTGGGTCAGCTAGTGCAATTATAATAGGCTTATCAATAGTGCAACAAGCTTTTCATGCATAAGAATAATTCTCAAGTTATGATAACAATTGTCATATAATTGGTTCCAATAAAATTTTCAAATTCAAGTATGTCATAGAGTGATAAAAAATACATGTTATTAATTAAAATCCAATAAAACATAATTATGTCATAATAGATTTTTTCAAAGTAAACATGAGCATTATAAAATATGATTCCACTTATAATAACAAAAATGGTTTCAATGTTTCTGAAAGTGATTTTTTTTTAAAACTATAAATGAGTCAGTTGGTTATCATGTTGGTTTATTAATGTATGTTTATTAATAAGTCATCCTCATACATATTCTTAGACAAAATATATCACATACACTTACACCCTTGAGCTTTTCTTAAATTACACACAACACCAATTTTTTTTCCTGAATCCTACACTAACTCCTTTTATGTAATTTCACAAAACCAGAAGACCTGTAAAATAAACAAACAATTATTATACCACATGAGTTTGTGGTTGTCATAAGGTCAATCCAATTAGTATCTATAAATTATTTTTGATACTTCCCCCAAGTTGTCCAAGCTTTAAATATAAAATTAATTTCAAATATGCATCACATAGTATAATTAATTACAAATTTATTGGTTATCATGTTGTTCCTAATAATTAATTCCGGTTAGAGATAGGCGGAGCAACATGAAGATCAAGCTTTCAAGAGTTTTTGTCTTCTTACATGCCCAACTCCTTATTGAGTGGCATTTGTATTGATTGTTGCTTTCTAATCTTAATCTATCCATGTGTACATCATGCATCATCATGTAGAAGTAGGAAGATTGTTTCTAAGGCAAGAAACATCTTCAGTGCATAAAATCTCTATTTTAGTCAATTAACATCTATTAGTAATCGATTACACAAGTCTTTTGAGAAGCTTGCAGAGAGATCTTCATTTTGATTTAATCGATTACCAACTATCCATAATCACTTTCTCTATTCTTTTGAGACAATGTCTATTTTACTTAGGTCTCTGCTTTAATCGATTACAAGGGTATAGTAATCGATTATATTGTTCTTAAAAGTGTTCCCAAAAGTAATCAAGAACACTTTAATCGTTTAGATCAAGAGTATAATCAATTACATTGTTCTTGAAAGCTTTCCAAGTGTCGAGAAGAACACTTTAATCAATTAAAATGAAAATCTAATTGATTACCTCTTCGAGGTAATTGATTATATTGACAATTTAATCAATTACAGGCAGTTATAATTTTTTCTTATAAATAGCACCTTGTGTTGTCACTTTCAAGCATTTGAAAAAGTGAAAAGGAACGAGCTTTTATGACTCACAAGTTCAGTTTTCATTTCTTAAAGCCTTCAAAGGTTAAAGTGAGTTGTTAACATCTTTTGATATCAAGAAGAGATCCATTCAATCAAGCTTTGGTTCTTGCATTTGAATGATAAGGTTGTATATGTCCTTGACTCTATTTTCATATGTTTTTGCATATTGTTGTAGCATATGAATGAGTTTCTGAAGCATGCTAGAGTAGGGTTTTCTAGTTTGAGCTAAGGGCAGGTGTCTCTTATGCTTTTATTGACAAAGGACCCTAGGGTTGGGTGCCTTAGCCTTATTTTTTGGGTAGGGATTGAGATTTATTATGATTGCTTGTAAGAGCTCAAAGTGCATAGTGGAAATCTAATTCAAGTTCAATTAGATAACTATAGAAGCTTTTCTAGAAATAGAGAATGAGCTAGTATAAATCTTGTTGTCCATCTTCTCTTGAATCCTATCTCTCTCATTGCATTCTTGATCAATTTGCTGAGTTTGAAGATATTTATTCTTGATGTGCTTTAACAAAAGGATATTGTGTACATTGATATGCGTTTGTCGTAACGCTCTAAAACAATTTAATTATGCTAATTCTATAGCACAGGATTACCCTAGGTCGACTCAGAGACACTATCAATATTGTTCTAACTTTAACTCACTAATAATAGTAAGGGAGGATTTTTATCGAACAGTTTATATGCGTAAGTAAAACTTGCTAAAACGTAAACTAAGATTAAAGAACAACACAGAAACTAACAGAATTGAAAAGAAGTAATGTAAAACAGAATTAAAGCATCAATCCAATTCACCTCATCAAGCAATTTGAATCATCATTGTTCTCAGAAATTTATCCTATTATGAAAGTTCATTCAATCTCATTAGAAGCAATTCAATCGACTTAACCCCTAAATTGATTGAAACCACAACCCTAACTGAAATATCATCTAATTAATCGGTGATTAATATTTGAAATTAGGAAATAAATCCATAACCTAATCCGTTTTCAATCCTAAACGCATTCATAATCATGAAAACAGAATAGCAATTGAAGAAGAAAGTGAACATTCAAATAGAATTCGAAATACCAAACCAGAACTCAAATTCTCTTTGTGCTTGGGTTGGATCCTTGGATTGATTGAGTATTTAGCCTCCCATGATCATCATCAGTGAAAGTCCCATGGAATGATTGCACGAAAATGGAAGAACAACAAAACGAAAATGAAGTACAAGGAAGAACAGTTGAGAGAAAATAAGAGCAATGGTTTTGATCCTAAAAAACTTAAAAGAGAGAAATGTAAAATTGTTTTTATTAAATGAAATGTAATGTGTAAAGTCTATCCAATGTCACTAATATGTAGTGACTAAGTCTGAAGAAAATAATGGGCCATGAACAAATCCATCAATTCTAATTATTTACTATTTACAACCATAAAAATCACACTACTACCAAATCAGTATTTTAGGACGTCAAATCTAAGACGGTTACACTAAAATCGTCTTAGAATGGTATACGGTGGCAAATTTGTAAATAAAGACAAATTTTCCAAAACGGTTTTAAAAAAACCGTCTTTGAAAGCTAAGTGCACAAGGAATCCAACACGGGTTTTTTAAAAACCCGTCCTTAAAATTCATTCTCGTACAATTTATTGTTTTTTTTCAAATTTAAAATAAAAAACTCCTCTGGACTCTCACTCTATTCCTCTTTCTCCCAAATTCTTCTGCAAAAACCCTAGTTTCCTCTCCCTATTCGTGCTCCTTCTTCCTCCTCTTCTTCCCCTTCTTTTAGATCCAGCGTGCTAGGTGCGTCGACGCTGCTGGTGCGTGGCGCGACGATGCGGCCAATGTCCTACTCGGCGCAGAGACGCTGCTGGATTGAGGGGTGGCGACGGTGCAGGGTCGAGCTGCAAGGGCGGCGTTGAGCGGCTGAGTGGCGACGTTGCTGGGAAAGGTTCTCCTTGAGGTCGAGGGATTGAGCAAAGGTGACGGAGGCTGCACGAGTTTGTTTTCTCTTCGACAAAGACAAATTAGGTGAGTTTGTCTTCTCTTCTCTTATCTTCTAGTTTTTCTTTTTTGCAAAAACTTGTTTTTATGTTGTTACTTGGTTCATTTACTTGCATACTTTGTACTGTAGTCATGTTCCTCTTCCTTTTTGGGCCAGTAGTTGAAAGTCATTTGTAATATTTTATATTGTGTACCTTAATTTGCATCCGCAGGCTTCATTGCAAAAGGACTATGGTATGAAAACAGGAGAAATGATGTGGATTTACAGCAGAGGAATTGATAACCGGTTAGTTGAAGGCTTTCAGGTAGGGATTAGGGAATATTTATCTGAAACCCAGACTTGATTTGTGTCAATTTGTTGTATAATAGCATATAATGAGTATGTGTGTACACATGTATGTGTATGTGTGCATGTGTCTTTCCTTCCATTTACATTGTTCCAATGTGTAGTATATGATAATGTATGTGTGTTCATGCATGTGTTGCAATTTTGGGGATAATTGAAAAATGGAAAGTACCTGTGTGTAACAGTGGAGATAATTGTCACATATACAATTCTCTGTTTCTGTAGAAAGCTATTAATGTGCGTCCTCTAAATTTAAGCTTTTAGGATTCAATACTTTCCTCTTCCATTCTTCATAATTAAATTAAAATTTGATTAAAAGGTATTGTTGGCTCATCCATGGTTGAAGTTCAAATTGCTAGTTTTTCATGAGGGGCTATGGTAGAGATATAAACCCATTTTTTTTATATCCACTCAGGTTAATCTTTTAGATGATTGGTTCTTGACAAGTTTTTGTGAAACCTCATATAGTTGTTAAATTGCTCTTGGTAAAATTTAGTAATGAAATAGCTCCAACCTAAAGAAAATTGTCATGTTAAATATGACTATAGTACTATAGTATGGTGGGCTGGAAAGTTATGCATTTTTTATTGTGCTTTCTCTAGTTCATCATATCTTCCTTTCTCTTTCATTTAATCAAAGGAAGAACTACTATTACTGGGGAACCACATTGCAAAAGAAGTGAGAGAGGACGAGCAAGTGCCAAAGAAAAAGAAACTGAATAGTAAGATTGAAGATCAAAAGCAGTGTATTTTACTATGTTATATTTCTCTTAATGTGTCATTTCCTTTGTTCAGGTAATCCCCTTTCTCTAGTTTATTTTATAGTTCTTCTATCTTCCTTCTTTTTTTATCTTTGGTTTACCTCTGATGGTTCTATTCTGATTCTGTTTCTTAATTCTCACTGTTCTCACTCTCTTTGGTTCTCATTTTCCTTCTGTTTTCAATTTTTTATTCTTAACCTCCTGCACATATTTTGTGTTTTTCTCTTTAACTTATATTGTTTTGGACCCCTTGAATTTGTTTTGAATTTTGAAACCACAAAAAGCTTTTTCCTTCTCTCAAGTTTGGCATCTCAATTGTTTTATTCTCTTCTAGTTTTTTAGTTCAACTAGTACCATTATGGATATGCATTTTGGACTAAACGCCATGTCCGAACACGCCTATTCTTCACATCAGTAAGTGTTGTGTTAGATTGTGTTAACCTTAAACAACAACAACATAGGGTTGACCCAAAACTTTAACCATCCTCAAGTCACGGTTCACCACCACTTTCATGCCCTTATCAATCAATGTTATGTGTCTTTTACTCTCTCTCTCTCTCTTTCTCTCGCTCTCTATATTTGTCACTGTGTTGAGTTATGTTATGTGTTGTGTGGTGTCTCTCTATCTCTCTTTTTCTCTCTTATCCTAGTGTTTTTGTATTGATTGCTTTGGTGGGTCTATTTATTTTTTCTTTGTAACCAAATGGGGTGCTAATAATTTCTCAAATTGGCTTCTGCTTCATTCAGTTGTTTGTTCTCACCACCAAGCATTTTTTTCCCTCTTCCTTTCACAACACGGTACTACTCTTAATTTTTTTTTTCTTTCTATTATGTCATCTTCTGCTTTATCTTGAACCTCCTCTCTCAATTGTCCCGTGTTCACACATGATTCTGGGAAACCTTTCCTTATATTGTCTCTTTTTCAAAATAATAAAGCCAAAGCCTTATGCTGTTTTGGTTTGTCAGAGAAATGATGGCAATATTGGAGTGTAGTAATAGTTTCCACTTCCTAAATGGGGTTTACATGGTGTGTTGTTTTGCCTTGGTATTATGGTCCTTGTGAATTCGGTTAATGAAGAGGGTTTGAGTCTTTTGAGATTCAAAGCTTCCCTTCTTGATCCAAACAACAATCTCTATAACTGGGATTCTTCTTCTGATTTGACTCCTTGCAATTGGACTGGTGTGTACTACACAGGTTCAGTGGTAACTTTTGTGAAACTTTACCAACTCAATCTGTCTGGTGCTTTGGCTCCTTCCATCTGTAATCTTCCAAAACTTCTTGAGTTGAATTTGTCAAAAAAATTCATCTCTGGCCCCATTCCTGATGGTTTTGTTGACTGTGGTGGTTTGAAGATTTTGGACCTTTGCACAAATAGGCTTCATGGACCCCTTCTAACCCCTATTTGGAAAATCACAACACTTAGAAAGCTTTACTTGTGTGAAAATTACATGTTTGGTGAAGTGCCAAAGGAGCTTGGGAATTTGGTATCACTTGAGGAGTTGGTCATTTATAGCAATAACTTAACTTGAAGAATTCCATCATCAATAGGAAAGTTGAAGCAGATTAGAGTTATAAGGGCATGTTTGAATGCACTCTCTGGGCCAATACCTGCTAAAATCAGTGAGTGTGAGAGCTTGGAGATATTGGGGTTGGCACAGAATCAGGTAGAAGGTTCAATTCCAAGGGAGCTACAAAAGCTTCAGAACCTCACCAATATACTTCTGTGGCAAAACACTTTCTTTCTCTGGGGGAATTCCTCCAGAGATTGGAAACATTAGTAGCTTGGAACTACTTGCTTTGCAGCAAAATTCAATGATTGGTGGTGTCCCTAAGGAAATTGGGAAGCTGTCCCAGTTGAAGAGGTTGTACATGTAAACTAACATCTTGAATGGAACAATTCCACCAGAGCTAGGGAACTGCACAAAAGCTATTGAGATAGACCTTTCTGAGAACCATTTGATTGGGACCGTTCCCAAGGAGTTGGGAAAGATCTCTAATCTTAGCTTGCTTCATCTGTTTGAGAACAATCTTCAGGGTCATATTCCAAGGGAGCTTGTAACATAACAAGAATATAACAAAGTCTTGTGGCAAGTAGCTCGGTTTTTTTTTAAGGTCTTGAGTTTGAGTGTTGTGAAAGCAGAAATAGCAGAGATTTTTAAGCAGTTAGACACCCCCCACCCCCCTCCAAAAAAAAATAAAAATAGAAATACAGATTTCTTGTTTAACTGTCAAATTATATTGAATTGGTAGGCATAATTGCCTTCATCGAAAATTTCTAAATAGATGCATCCAAAGTTAGGTTCATAAATTTTTGACATATAACAAAGAGTTTATCTTAGTTTTATTTCCATACTTTTGTTTTAACCTATTATTTATGTTGACAGGAATCACATATCCATTCTCTCATGAATGTTCTTCGTTATTGTAATTTCGATGAATCTCTTCTTGATGAAGAAAGCCTCGTTTGCTATAATGCTCTAGAGCGTCTCTATAGAACAAAGGAGCTTGACTATATGAGCTACATCTGGATGTTTGAAAACACAGAGGTAGGTTATTTTGGCCCTTTCCCAAGCATTGTTTATGATTTATTACTGCATGTTTGCAACAACCTAATCTTTTACCACCAGTTTACATTTTCAATGTGGTGTTGATGGAATAAAATGTAGCACCTAAATACGCAATATTATTTTGGTCATTTTAATCTTTTGTTTTTGGTAGGAAAAATTGGTTAACTAGGAAGGAAGGCTATCCCATTCTCAGGCTAGGGCAACCCACATGCCTTAGTGAGGGTTTATAATGGTGTGACTATTGCTGATAGTTATTTTAAGCCTTTTAGGGACTTTGATTGATGTCTGGATGGCTTGTACAGGTGTACCTTAAGGGTGAGGTGGTCAAGTGCCCCTATTCTCTTTAGGTGAACTCTGTTGTTCAGTTCTATGTTGAGAAACTCATCTTTTCACATTCTCATGTATTTCAAACTGCTCTTATTTTATTGGTGTGATCATTAGATTTAGAAGCTTATGGCACCTACACAATGTGCACCGTTTAAACCCAGTTAAATAAAAAGGAACTAAAGGAGTACTATTGATTGCATACTATTTGGTTATTCCACTACTATATTTTCATGCTTATGAAACTGGAGTCTTACAGCATCACTCACTTATTTTATGCACTTTATTTGGAATGGCATCCAAGATGACTTGGAAGTTATAGGTCATTTACCTATATCATACAAAGAGTACCCATAATCATTATCTTTTGGTTCCTGCAGCAGCATAGGTCTAAATGGCCATAGAGTAACATAAATGATTACTCGGCTGCTATCATTAAAGTTGTTTATTGTCCTGCAGCCACAATAATGCCTAGAGGAGCGTTTATTATATTTTCTAGCTTTCAGATTTCAACCTTGAGGTCAAAAAGGTTGAATTTTAGGGTGAGTTGCATTGTAAGGTCGGAAGGGAAATAAAATAGAGACAGATAGTCATAGAGCAGTTAGATAAAGGGGATTTACTAGATAAGTAGGGGAGAATAAGGATGGAAGGGGCATTTTGTATTGTATCAATTGAGATGTAGGAATTAGTCCATAATCCATTAAAGGGGAAATCCTTTGTGAATGGGAGGATCCTTGAAAAAGAAATCTCTCTCACTGTTCTATCATATTGAGTTAAGAAATAAAATCACTCTTTTACTCTATTTTCTATTTTGGGTTCTTGAAATTGTTCCATTTCCCTTTCTTCCATACCTCTAAAATAAAGGCTTCATATACTTAATGATGGCTCGGAATTTTGTTCTTGAGAGATTATAGTTAAGATGTTTTCCAATGTCTTGTTTAAAATTATTAAGCACGACATTTATGTGAAATATTTCATGCTATTTTTTTCATCAGATTTCTGAATCCTATGATTCAATGTGATTTACAATTCACAATTCAACAACTAGGTTGACAATTCAGAATTTGAACCAGGATTTGATTACTAAGACAGACATGCCTTGCATATATAAACTAGTCTTCAAGCATTCTTCTATATGTTATCCTTGCATAACTTATCTTTGTCAAAATTCAAATTTCACTAGTTATTTCAAGCTCTAAATTTATTTCTGCTCTCTGTATATGAATTTAGCCAGAGGTTAATATTCCCTTGCTTAAACTTTCAATAAATTAGAGCCGAGTCTATTATACTTTTGTAACCTTCTTCATATCAACTTAATATTTTGATATTCACCAACCATGGCTTGTCACTATCTACTGTGTTGACTTGGAATCTTTTCCATGTCCTTTCCTTTCCATTGATTAGTTCTTATTTCCTATCTTCAGTGTTATCAATTGATCCAGTCATTGGAACCATTTCCGCAGGCAATGCTGTGGTCCTGAAACCATCAGAAATTTCTCCAGCAACATCATCACTGCTTGCAAATTTGATCAAACAATATCTAGACAACTCTACCATAAGAGTTGTTGAAGGGGCTATTCCCAAAACATCTGCACTCCTGGATCAGAAGTGGGATAAGATACTTTATACAGGTAATGTGTCTTCTAATTCCTATTGTATCAATATGACAATATCATACAAGATCATACCATATCAAACAGATTCATCAGTCTCAAAGAATGTATGCAATGTGAATAGTGAAATATCAGTGTTAATAGTATGGTCCAATTGAATCAAGTACAAGCAACTCGGATAGAAGAGTTTCTCCAGAAGGATCTACAGGAAAGATTGAATCAACATCATGAAGGTAAAAGAAAACCATGCCCCAACATGGAAGTGCCACATGTCTGTGGCTGTGCATGTTCTCAATATTTACATGCAATTGATTTTAATAATGTCCCCTGCTGTGGATTGTTTTAAGACCGTGAGAATTGCATGCAAGTGATTATGGTGTATAGGGACAAAGGGGAAAAGGAACTGTTTATTCATAGGGAACGAATACCCTTTTGCATGACACAATTTCAACAAAAAGAAAATAACATATAATGAGAACTGAACTGAAAGCAATTGTTGGACTGAATTCAAAATTCCTTATGGTATTCTTCTATTTCAGTTGAAAGATTAGGCTTATGGTATTATTATATGGATGCATATAACAAAGAAAAATACCAGAGAAGGTATTCTTGTCTGCCCTGTGGCACAGCCACCCAAAACTATCCCAATGATTGTAGCCCACCCCGTGGAGGTGTTGAAAGCTTCCCGTGCCCTATGGAGCAAACCAGCTCACGGGGTGCATCATCTATGGTTAGTAGTCATTCTCTTGTTGATTTTCCTTGGTGTCTTTGTGTTCAAAATGATTCGTAGTAACTTTCAAAATTATGAGGCACAATATGGTTTACCTTTTTAAGTTTCAAGCCTTGCACTTGTTCCTGCTAGCCTGTTATATAATTAGCCTTTATGAGTGGCAGTCTTTAATGCTTAGTTTTAAGCCAATATTTTAACATTGAAATCCAGGCAGATTTCTTAGAGGAACTTGTTCGTGGGAAGCTTGTTGAGGAATCCCTTACTTCTGCTATTTTAACTGCTTACAATTTGCAGGTAAATTCTCCTTTCTCTCTCGCCCCACACTTGCCTTTTCAAAGCAATAGTTGTGTGCTTCAGTGGATGAATATAATACTCTAGGGGGCTATCTTTGAGTTGGTAATACTAAGAGCTATTTGGTATGGCCAATTTGAGATGGACTTAACCTTTTAAGACTTATGATTAATGCCACTTGTTTTTATATATTTTTCCTTTGCAATATGGAAGCTTGCAAAATGCCAGCTTTCTTTTTATCCTCCCCTTAGGCATTGGCTAGTTTTATCAGCATATTTGCCATTCTTGAATTAGAAATGAGCCTCTTTTTATTTCAATTCACCTAAAATTGGTTTTTCTCAGTTTGGTCAGCTTGTGGCAAGCTCATGTAACCTATATAACAATTGAAATATGAAATTAAAGTTAAAAAGTAGGAGATTTAAACTATTCACTTTGTAAAAAAGCCTCAAAACACTTAGAATGCAAATCAAAGCTTGCCAACACTGCCAATTGTGTATAAATACCCATTTTTAGCAATAGGAGAGGGATGTCAATTATCATAGATACTGGGCTTTCTAGCCTTAATTAAATGAGAATTTTAGTGGGTCATTAAGCAAATGAGCCTCTTTTGAGAATTGAAACCCAAGTTTTCTTTCTCCCTATTCTCTTTTTTTTTTCTAGACTGTGCTGTTATGTATGTGTACAAGTGCTTTATCTAATCTATCAGCTAAACATCATAAGGTACTTGGTACATGTGCTCTTGAATTTTTGGCTGACTTTTTCATAGTTTATGTTTTAGGAGGAAATATATAACTTAAATTTAGTTATTTAAATTCTCTCTAAATTTTTGGTGCATGTACTATTGAATTTTTGGCTGACTTTTTCATAGTTTATCTTTTAGGAGGAAATATATAACTTAAATTTAATTATTTAAATATATAACTTGAATTTTTGGTACATATGCTCTTGACTTTTGGCTGACTTTTTCTTACTTTCAGCACCTTCGATTTGAAGCTCCGTCTCAAATCTCAATTGGATACCTGCTACTGTTTTTACCTTTTTGCAAAAGGTAAATTTCCCCTCTTTTCTTTAATTTATTTTTTAGCTTAGTAGCGAAAAAACTTTCAAGTATCCGTCTCCTTGCATTCAATTGACGACCTGAGACTGTGTTTAAAGTTTATAAATATAAATATTATCACATTGGAATGAATTAATGTCAAATTATTTTGTCATTTTATCGGTCAAGGATATATTCGAGACTCAGCATTTGAACCACGCCATTTAAGGGGTTCTGTGGATGCTCAAGGCCTTCAACTAATGAGGACTAAGTGAGAAAATTTAGAATCATTTTGTTGTAAGTACCTTCTTTAATTGATCTCTTGGTAATCTTAGCATAATAATTTTAATTTTAGCTGGTAAAGATGTTGTTAGGCTTTATCTGATCACAGTAACTTATGTCAGATTTGTATGTTCTAGCTTTCAGAGGACATGTACTGAGCGACATTTTCGCTACGCTGTCATGTTTGACAATGTTTAAGCTATGAAAGCACAGAGCAGAAAATAAAGCTTTTCACCCTTTCTTCAACATTTAATGTCTAGTGAGATAAATAGTTTTTTTCACTTTAAGGGCAATCTAAAACAAGTTTTCACGGACTTATTCATGTTGACCGACTAAATCTTTATTAAAATGTTTACATTTTATCTTAATTACTTCATGACAGAGCCAGTGGTATTCACAAGAGAATAATCCCACTTTGTAGTATTTGCATTATTAGAATTGTGCATAATGGCTCCAAGTTCAATTTGGGTTTAAGTAGCCCTACTTTAGTTTTATTTTTATTTTTAATTGTGAAGTCATGCATGCAATTATGCAGTATTATGATGTCTATTGTGGGAACAAGGCAACAAGCAATGTCCGAAAGAAATAAATTCTTTTATGTCCGAAAATCATGAGTAAAATTTGTTTGGTTAACTATTGAGATTTTTTATATTAATTTCTTAGGAAAAAAGTTATGTATTTTTTTACTTATTATTTTAATTATTTATCCTATTATATAATTTAATAAAAAATAATATAGTAGAAAAAAAATTAAACTCAAAAAATAATATTTTTACTTTTTTCATGATTTTTTTAGAAAATTGATTAAAAAATATTTTGGAAAATATCCTTTCTCTCAAAAATATTTTAAATATTTTTTAAAAATGTATATTAAACATGAAAAATCAATTTTTTAATTTATAATTTCCAACAAATAAAAAATTTCTCTTCTCTAAAATGTTACCTTATTAAAAAAGAGAATAAAGATGTAGGCAATATTCTATTATTCATTAGTTCCTTTTACCTAAATTTCTCTTCTCTATTCAGTTGATCATTTTTACCTTGATATTTATAATTTGAAAGACATGTGCCTTAAGATTCATGCCAATCGGTTGTGTTGTTTCAGAGACAGTAAGCTTACAAGGATTTTGTGAGACTTCTTAAGAGGGAAAACAAAGACATGCATAATTGCTACGGTTTGCCCATCTGCTTATTGTATGGAAGAAACATTTAGCACACTAGACTATGCTAGTCGTGAAAAAAGCATAAAGAATAGCCTGAGGTAAGTTACCACTGCTATAGTCCCTTACAAGTTAAAATTCTTTTAAAAGCAGTGTTTTTAGTTTTGTTGAGAGAAATGTAAAACTGTTTTTATTAAAATGAAAAAAGTGTCATAAAATATGTCCAATGTCACTAATATGTAGTGACTAAGTCTGAAGAAAAGAATGGTCCATCAACAAAACCCATCAATTCTAATTATTTACTATTTACAACCATAAAAATCAAATTCGTAGCCCAAAATTACAAGTGCAGAGGTGCTAACTTCGAAACTTAAAATGACCCTCCAAATGATAGAATTGACCTCGGGCTATTTCTAGCTAACTTGTAGATATTTTCGTTATCTTTCCAGGGACTACTAGAATGTTCCATTCGGAGTTCTGTAGAGCTTTGTAAGTCCTATACAAGGCAAATAGGTCAAGTGAGCATAAAATCCGAAAATACGCTACAATTAGCAATTAAGCCCACTTATTTGCCTAGGCCAAAAACTGAATTAGAATGGAAAAATAAAAGTCCAAAAGAGGTCAAATAAGCTAAGAAGGATAGAAAAATATTTGACTAAAAGCACTCCATCAAAATACCCCACATTTAAACTTTTGCACTCTGGGCAAAACTAAAAGAAAGACTAAGAGAAAAATTTAAACTAAAGTAAACCAAAAATTTAAAGAAAGGGTATGAACAAGACACTTATATTTTTCAATGGATCACAACAATGCTCAAAAGTGAGAGATGAAAGATGGAAGAATAATATTGAGATAACAAACAATTCATGAAAACATGATCACAAAGTGCAAAGTGAAAAAGGTAGCTAAGTTTAGGATTAAGAATGCACCAAGGTGATAGAATTCTCTCAAAGGGTAGCACTTAACCTCATATAATGTGTATGACTTGTATTTACACTCAAACATCACATGTAATTAGCACATCCAAGCATTGACAAACCTCTAATTCATTCAACTTGAAATACACATGAATCAAAAGATCAAAAGGACTTTATTAGCTTATAATGAATGGCTTAGGAAAAGGTGGATAAGAAAAAGATATTTAGGCTAAAACTTAAGAGAAAAGAGGGGCAATGGGGAGCAAGCCAACAAGTTAAAATAGGATAGAAGCAATAAGATGAAATTTAAAAGAATTTACAAGGATGAAAATGACCATAACAACTTTTATTGCATATTTCTTTTTCTTTGCTTGTACACAATTTTTTCTCTTTTCTTTGAACTTTTGCTATTGAACTCTTTCTTTTCTCTTTTTCTTTTCTTCTCTTTAAAAACAAAACAAAATACAAATACCACACACTTGTTTGAAACCCACTCCCAAAACAATTCCAAAGCGCCTCCCTTTTTTTTTTGTAAAACTGTTTTTATTAAATGAAATGTAATGTAAAGTGTGTCAAAATCTTACATTTGCCGTTACGTTCCAAAACAATTTAACTACGTTAATTCTGTAGCACAGGATTAACCTAGGTCGACTCAGAGACACAATCAATATGGGTCTAGCTTCAATTCACTAATAACAGTAAGGGGAGAATTTTATCGAACAGTTTGTGTGCGTAAGTAAAACTTGCAAAAACGTAAATTAAAATTAAAGAGCAACACAGAAACTAACAGAATTCAAAATAAGTAATGTAAAACAAAATTAAAGCATCAATCCAATTCACCTCACCAAGAAATTTGAATCATCATTGTTCTCAGAAATTTATCATATTATGAAAGTTCATTCAATCTCATTAGGAGCAATTTAATCGACTTAACCCCTAAATTGATTGAAACCACAACCCTAACTGAAATATCATCCAATTAATCTGTGATTAATATTCGAAATTAGGAAATGAATCCATAGCCTAGTCCGTTTTCAATCCTAAATGCATTCATAATCATGAAAATAGAATAACAATTGAAGAAGAAGATGAACATTCAAATAGAATTCGAAATACCAAACCAGAACTCAAATTCTCCTTGTGCTTAGGTTGGATCCTTGGATTGAGTTTAGCCTTCCATGATCATTATCAGTGAAAGCCCCATGGAATGATTGCACGAAAATGGAAGCACAACACAACGAAAATGAAGAAAAAATGAAGAACAAGGAAGAACAGTTGAGAGAAAATAAGGACAAAGGTTTTGATCCTAAAAACTTAAAAGAAGGAAATGTAAAACTGTTTTTATTAAAATGAAAAAAGTGTCATAAAATCTATCCAATGTCACTAATATGTAGTGACTAAGTCTGAAGAAAAGATGGGTCATTAACAAAACTCATCAATTCTAATTATTTACTATTTACAACCATAAAAATCAAATTTGCAGTCCAAAATTACAAGTGCAGAGGTGCTAACTTCGAAACTTAAAATGACCCTCTAAATGACAGAATTGACCTCGGACTATTTCTAGCAAACTTGTGAATCTTTTCGTTATCTTTCTAGGGACTACTAGAACGCTCCATTCGGAGTTCCGTAGAGCTCTGTAAGTCCTATACAAGGCAGATAGGTCAAGTGAGCATAAAATCCGAAAATACGCTACAATTAGCAGTTAAGCCCACTTACTTGCCTAGGCCAAAAACTGAATTAGAATGGAAAAATAAAAGTCCAAAAGAGGTCAAATAAGTTAAGAAGGATAGAAAAATATTTGACTATAAGCACTCCATCATGCATGTAAAATATCAAAACTCATTTACTTCAATCATCTTTGAATCCTTTGCTTCATCTTCTTTGATTCTAACAATCTCCCCTTTTTTTATTTTGAGCATGCCAAATACTTTATTAATGAAACATACTCTTTGACTTCAATGAAGAGATGTATGATCTAAAAATTTCTCAACTTTTTGCAAAGATCAAGCATCATCATATCTTGATTGATCATTAAAAACATTCAAACATTCATTCAAATATTTTTTAGGCATTTTTATACCAACTCCCCCTAAGTTAAATAATCATTTACATAACTCATATTCAGAGCATTTCATTGTTAAATATAACATTCAGCTTAGAGATTTTTATGTATCAATGTATCAGATTTTTACACTTTGAAACATATCATTACATTTCAATAAACTATGTGTATCAGAGCATATTATTTTGTTCACATTTTAATGCAACATTTCAAATGCTTAACTGTTTGAGGGGCGACCTATCACGCCTCTATGGGACGCGACTTAACACTTGTGGCGCCTGCGTGGGGCGCGACTTGTGGCGCCCACCTGGGGCGCGACTCACTGTTATACATTCGTAAATTCATTGAAAACTATTATATTTTTGTAATTTTTTATTAAAATAACTATATTTTAATTTTTTTGCTGGAGACACAGAGTAACGAAAAACTTGCGGGGAGAAGGAGATCTCACACCCTTGTACTTCTCTAACATTCCAGAGGAGAGTAATGAAGAAAATATGTGCGAGATTTCGTTCGTTTCCAAGGTGTTGCTAACCCAACACTTTTGGAATCCAAGTTAGATAAGATATGGATTGGAAAGACAAAGCTATACGTCAACTTAGGGGCGCCCACCTGGGGCGCGACTCACTGTTATACATTCGTAAATTCATTGAAAACTATTATATTTTTGTAATTTTTTATTAAAATAACTATATTTTAATTTTTTTGCTGGAGACACAGAGTAACGAAAAACTTGCGGGGAGAAGGAGATCTCACACCCTTGTACTTCTCTAACATTCCAGAGGAGAGTAATGAAGAAAATATGTGCGAGATTTCGTTCGTTTCCAAGGTGTTGCTAACCCAACACTTTTGGAATCCAAGTTAGATAAGATATGGATTGGAAAGACAAAGCTATACGTCAACTTACCTAAGTATGGCATGGAAAGGAAGGAACTTGGGTTGGAAGCCAATACGAGAAGACCAAGGGATTTACAGTTTAAGGAGGAAAGGATAAATAACAATGGTCTGAGGCTGATACCTCACTATAATGGTATTGTGAATTCTAAAATAAGACAAGGGGTTTCTTATGCGCAAGTCGTGAAGGAGAATGACAATCATGTTAAAAAGGTGTGGCAAAAGAAAAGGTTAGAGGACACAGGCAAAATCATTGACGGAGAGACAGTTCCAGGTGGAAGAGACAAACACAAGATGGTTGCAGAAGTATATGATTGGTAGGGTCGCAGATCTGCTGAAGTTTCCGGATATTCAAGAAGCTTTTATTGTGGAGGGATATTCAACTATCGCGGTAAGGTACTTGGGGGATAATGTGGTTTTTCTATCAGGAGACGAAGAAGACAATCTAATGGACATATTTGAAGGGCAGGATGACTGGTTAACCACCTGTTTGTATCAGTTACACCATGGTCCGCCACAGAGTCTTGGGGAAGCAGGTTGGTGTGGTTGCGTTGCTTTGGGTTGCCCTTACAGTAGTGGAGTGAGACATGTTTTTCGTTTTTGGTATCTACTTTTGGTGCTCGGAGTGTTCGGATGAAGAAACTAGGAACTTAACTAAATTATCCTATGCCAGGATTCTGGTTAAGGTTCCTATAAGCACAAACATCTCTTTGTTTGAACATGTGCGCATCAATGGTTGTATATGTTCGGCCATATTTGTTGAAGAAGGTAATCTCATAGATAAAAAGGAGTATTGTTATAAGGGGAGGATGGATGTAGAAGTATCTCAAAACTCATCGGTAGCTAGTTGGGGATGGGAGGATGCAACTTCGTTTGGCTCTGCAAATCTCCAGGATGACGACTGTTGGTCGATGACAGCGGCGTGCAAAGGTGGAGGGTATAGGGATGAAGGATTGTTGGTGTCGAAAATGGTGGGTTCCATGCTAATGTGTACTCAGCCAGGTCAGAGTAGTCAAAACACTAAGCGACAAAATTCATTGAATGTTGATGGAGACGTTATGGAGCTACATAAATGGAGGTTAGGGCTCAATAAGGGAGTGCAACTGATTTTTCAGAGACATTGGGGCACCAAAAAGCGTGTGATATAGAGGAGGAGACAGGGGGTGTCAGTCTATGTCTGAAATGAACTGGAATTCCCGAAGCTTCACTTAACAAAGTGGTAGACAACAACTATATTGATTTGACTCAGCCCCATATGACTTGCGAAGCCGAAGTTGTTATACTCCAAGCTAGTGGGTCATCACATGGACCAAATCAGGTAGTAGGACCGCTCCCTAGTTTGGGCCCAAATGCAGGCAATACAACAATAATTGTTGAAAGGGAGACTGTTAGGAGCTCATGGAAAGGGAATTGTGTCGTATTAACTCATGCCACTAAAGAGGAAAATAAGGAACGGGGGGAGCCTTAGAAAAAAGATCATCATGAATGTTAAGAAAAATTATAGAAATTCTATTCAGATAGAGGGAAATTCAGATATCATGATAACATTTCCTCTCCCCAAACTAAGAAGATGTAAAAGCGCCTCTTCTATAAGAACGGTGCTTCATAATTGTTAAATTTATGGTAAATAAAATAACTTAAAATAAAGGGATTCAAAGTGCTCTCGAGTTCTTCGAACCCAAAATACAATTTTTTTTATAAAAGATGCATCTAACTGTCTAATCAAAAATGGTTACAACAGAAAAATAGAATGCAGTTACAGTTACAATATATAACCTGTTAATGAATCATTATACTAAAAATTCTCTTCTACTGAACACTTTATTATGTTACAGAAGATTCAATGACCAATACAAAAAAAAAAGAGTATTGGATACAAAAAATTAGACGACTAATACAAAAGATAAGAGTATTGGACCAAACGAATAAGGTTGTTGTCCACCCTATCTCTATTATTTTTTTATAAATTTTCATTTTAATAATAAAATAAATTATTTATTTTTTCTCTTTCTTCTTGACTATGTATAATCATATTATTCTTATTTTAATTCATAACATGTATGTTATAAACTATTATATCAAATCACTTTTATATGATTATTTATCTATTTGTAAACTATAATATATTTTTTAAATTAATATTTAATTTTTTCAATTAACAGTAATTATAATAAAATATTCATAAGTTTTTATATATCAAAATAATAAAATTAAAACACACAAATACTTATATATTTTATTTAAATTTATAGCATTATATTAACAATTATTTTTATTTTATCATAGAGCTGAGCTTACCATACATGATTCGTTCTTTATAACCCTTAAATTATATTATATATCACAAAGTTAAAATTTATATAATAAGAATTTTTTTGTGTGGACATAATTAACATCGATTTGTTAAAAATATTTTGTGTGTTTTTTTGTATTAACTCTCTGGTTCATTAGAAGAAAAAGATTCTGACTAATATGGAGATAAGTAAAGTCTAACTAAAATTTATTTTTGTCAATGATTGTCAAACTTAGATACTATCCGAATGATTCAATCATAACTTCAACGCATTAACGTATCCAATTACTTTGTTATATTTTGTGTATAATTATAATTAGA
This sequence comes from Glycine tomentella, assembly GCA_007407185.1. Taxonomy (NCBI): domain Eukaryota; kingdom Viridiplantae; phylum Streptophyta; class Magnoliopsida; order Fabales; family Fabaceae; genus Glycine; species Glycine tomentella. The sequence goes on from PYAF01000795.1 coordinate 23,675, forward strand.
CGGTTTGAATATAAAAAATATTTCTTTCTATATATTTAAATTTATATTATAAAAATTGAGACAAACTTTAGAGTTATGTTTTTGGTTTTTTTTTAATTAGAGTTATAGTTTACTTAAATGAAATGGAAATAATATATTAATAAGTCATAGGTCCTAGTGATACTAGATTCATTGATTAGTCAAATTTTTCGACTGAGATTAATAATCAATAAAATTAATAAATGCTTTGTATCAATAATATGACTATAAAAAAAAAAATCATACAACGTGACGTATATAAAAGAGAGATCAGGTGTGATAAATTTTAAAGTTTAAGTGTTATATGAATTAATCATCTTATTACTTTATCAAATACTCTATCATTTTTATGAATAAAAATAATAATACTTTTCCATTTTATTTTAGAGGCTTGTTTTAGAGCAAGTGAGAACAAAATCTTAGCTAGAAGTCATGTCAATATGTCGTATTTAATTTGTTGACTGTCAAAAAAAATTATATCAATAAGTTTTTTAAAAAAATCTCATTTTAACTAAAATAGTACATATGGATTCATAAAAGGACACAATTTTAACTGTCTTATAATTAACAAAAAGGTAGGAAATCGTCAGCAAGTAGGTGTACAATAAGTTGACGGCAACATAGTAACAAGAGCTTCGCCATCTAGTAGCTATTTCCTTCATGATTTAATTCAGATTTAAACTATTCTAAATATATAAAACTGATTTAAAACATATAGAATATGACCTCTTGACCATTCAAATATGTCACCTATATCTTGGCCAAGTTGTTCCCTTACACTACTCAATTAATTGGTTTCTTACGCAACTAGGTTTTATTTTGTGTTTAATTTGATCACTCTCTCACCCACTATGATCGACGTCATGCCTGGCGCTGTGGATATATGCATTCTTGTAGAGAATTTCCATCTAGAAAGTCCATTGTTTGGACAATAAGCATAAAAATTCAACAAGAACTAGAATGAAGTAAATTAAGAACAAAAAATCCATTCAAGCTAGCTGTATAAGAAGCTTCTTCGGTCTCGGAAATAAAAAAAAAAAAAAAAAGAAGAAGGTTCCTTCAGTCTATATTTCATTCATGATTGTACTATGTGATCTCTAGTGATCGGATACCATTTCCTAGTACATCGTTGGAGGATTCGTAGCGCAAATATAGGCCCTCTATGGGAAACAAATAATATTATATAATTAAGGAGAATATACTTGCATTTCAACCCCGTCTATAATGGACAGACATCAATAAAAAAAAAAAAACTTTTATTCTTTAACAATTACCATTAAAATTGATTTGAAAGAATACACGAGGATCCATGTGAAATATAACAAATCATATAAGAAGGAGGATTGAATAGTGTATTAGTCAAAATAAAATCTTATTAAAATGAAAGATGTTACAATAAACAAGTTTATAAGAATCGTCGTCCAGTGACTAAAACTGGATTGTCGTCCAATAAGGTATAAAACTTGTTTTTCAGTGAAAATCTTGTGTGCATAATATGTCAATAAAGGACAATGAAATACTTTAATAAGTTAGCAAAGAACAATAAAAATACTTTGTTTTATATTATGTTTACTCAACTTGAGATACATCCAGATCTCCTTTACCAACTACTAAAGAGTTTCACTAATCAAACTTGATTACAACAAATATTCTTTTCTGCCACTTTTGCCTTACAAGTATCCTCAAAGTCACTCCTAGCAGACTCCTTAGACTTCCCCCAAAAATTAGAACATCTAAGTATTGTTTTGCTACTGAGTCACTCCTGACTTTCACAAACAAAAGTTTGATATAGAATCAAAGATTCTTTACAACACTCAAAGAGTGGATTTATAATGAAGTTCTAATCTTTCGCTTATACTTGGTATATTAGACAAAGGATGAACTATCTTAAGCTCAGTATGTTTCTCAAGAATTACTTTTTCTTTTATCTCATTTCTTGATTCATGACTTTTGTCTTTCTATGTATGTTCATCGTCATTCTTCAATCCTTGATGTTGTATTTATAAGTATAAAGATGTTCGTAATTGTGGAGAGTATCTTTGGGATTAAATAATATGACCGTTGAGCAGATTGATCTTGTTTTCTGATTAAGAAGATATTGCGCGTTTCTGTCTAATAAGATCAGGACTTTCCTTATCTATCATTGACATCTCAATATGACCATTAGACATATAAAAGGAAATTAAGGATAGATTCGCAGATATGTTCCTTTTAATTAAGATCATATAAACTGGAATAAATTAATAATTCAAATGAAATGCTTATTCCAATTGTTTCTTGGATGAATTGGATGAGTACTTCTCGCATCCAATAAACGAGGTATCCACTAATGGATAAGTCTTACCTGGTGTTGTATCCAGTCATCGAACCTTAAGAGATGTCTGGGTTGTCCAATAATGGATCATCTAGTGTCTAACAATCTCCCCATTTTTTTATGATGACAAACTATATAATTTTTTAGTAGTGAATATAGCACATATATAGCAGAATAGTTTCAGTATGAATGACAATAGATCAGAATGTTATGTGTGGTAACTTTCAACTCCCCCTAAGTTTAATATAATTATGTATGAGTGGATGCAACCGTAGACACAAATATATTGGACTCTTTTCAAAACACCTTATTTTATTAATTGATTGGTGTTTACATAAATAATTATTTCATAAACTTCTCCCCCTTTTGTCATTAGCAAAAAGACAACGAGTTTGAAGGTGAAAGAAATGATGGAGGATATCATTGTTGATCTTGAATGGGGGTGGTGGTGGTGGGTGGTTTGGTGGTGGTGAAATATCAGAGTGAGTAGGTGGTGGCAGAAGTGTTTGGGGAGTGGCTGTTTGTGGTGGAGGGACAAGGCTAAGTGTTTGGATTTGGGTAGGGGTTGGAAGAGTGGGTGGAACACTTACTGGTGGTTGAGGTTGGACGGGTGGAAGAGGCATTGGTGCAGTAGCAACATTGAATAAACGCATATGGGCTTGTTGCATGGTGTGTTTGAACTCTTCATTCTTTTTTGCCCTTATCTTCTCAACAAAGCTGTCCATGGCTAGTTCAATCATCTCCTTAACTTTAGCTTTAGTCACAACTTCTAGAGGAGCAAAATTGATTGGAGTGGGTCCAGAGGCGATAGTGTGGGAATTGACAACAATTGCATCTTTAGATGTGGATTCATGTGAGGTTGATTTAGATGGGGCCTCATCTGCCTTATCTTTTGGCTTCTCAGCAATTATGACTGGAGTAGACTCAACCACTTTTGATGCTTCAGCAATTGCAGAATTGGTTTGGAAACGACTTACCTGGGTCTTGTCTTTTCAGCTTTTGCTTCGGCTTTCCTCTTGACAGCAGTTGTGCGTCTGGCTTTTGTATTAGTTATTTGTTTGGCTTCTTTTTCCAACCAAATTTTCCAAGTCGTTTCATATTTAGCCCTGTCATCTTTTTGTAGTTGATGAAGGCATTGGATGTGAGCTTCTAGTTTTTCTATTGTCATCTTTTGGATGTCAAAGACATGATGGTAGAAGATAGTGGGTAGCTTTAATAGACGCTCCATGAAGTTGTCCTCAGGGTTCTTCATAAAGCAAACATTTGCACCATCAAAGTAGTAAACTTTGTTTAGAAATAATTCTTGAATGGAATCCCTTTGTTATGGGTAGAGTTTGAGGAGCTAGCTCCCTTGGTGTCATACCATATAGTCTGATTCCACGAGGTCTTAGCATCAAGCTTCCCGATGAGCCTTTGACCCTGGAATAGAGTCTTCCAATCATGGGAGTAGTTGACTAGCTATGTCTTTTGTTTACAATTGGCATGTCTTCATTGAAGTGAAGGTTGAAGCCATTCTTCTTCCCTTCATCACAAATGGGCAGTCTTGGACAAACTTTGTCAGGCACCATCTTGATGTTAGTGCATCTGCTGATGTGGTGTCTAGGGGGATAAGCAATTGCCTGGTCTAATACGTACATCTGTTTTAAGATGCCTCCTATCATATCAAGATCTTGTTTGGAGGGTCTTAGGCAGGCAAGATTGGAGAGAATGAATCTGGTGCGAGGAGTCCAGATGTGCACCTCCTTGGACCATAGTGTTTAAGGAGTGGGATTCTCCTTGGAGGGGTCAATACTGATGACTGCTGCTGGCAAAGTGAGCCTTGGTGCCTTGTCATATGGATCGCAAGAAGTGACTACTTGCTTCTGCTTCTACTCAACTAGCACAAGGGATAAACGAGTGGTTTTGGTGGTACCAGTGGGCATCCACTAAGAACTCATTTTGACCAAGTTAGGATATACTGGTCTAGTCTAGGATGGAGTATCCAGAGCCATTATGGAATCTGGGGTAGAGTTGCATATTCAGCAGATGGAGTATGGACATAATTATGCTTTTTCCATTGAGGTGGAGTCACTACCTCATATTGTCTATGGATGGATTCTATATGTGGTCGTTGGATGATCTCACTCTCAGGGCCGTAGTTCTATTGATTTCTTCTGAAGAAAGAAACTGGAAACTTTCTATGAGAAATCTCTTCGTTGGTTTGTTGGATCCAAGGTCTCCAGCTTCTTCTCCATGTGGATCCAAGCAATGAAAAGTTAGATATGTTGATAAGAGAGATAGGCTTCTTGGTCTGTACTAGTGGTGAACTGAAAGGCTGCAGAGTGGGAGTTGGGGTTGCCTCACTATTAGATGAAATAGAGCCATCAGAGTATGCGATCTTGAGGGGTTTTTGTGGGGTCAAGGACTTGCGTCCAACTCTTGTCTTCCTCTTCTTTGGAAAAGAGGATGGGATAATTGACTTATTAGGCCTCTGCTTCTTTCAGGTAGTAGATTCTTCTTGTTCTGCTTTTCACTTCCGTGGGGTTATCAGAGTGCCTTCATACTCTATTTCACTTAAATCCCCAATTTCTGAGCCTTTGTAGCCTTCTTAGTGATCTATCTTTGACTCCTTCTTACTGGAGTGGTCTATGGACGAGTCCTTTGTGACTGGACTAGACGAGAGGGTCTGAACTCCTCATGTTTTTTTATTCGTTCATTTCTCCTTAGAGACAATCTATTTTTCTTCTTGTTGTCGGGCTTGCTTTCTAGTCTGGACCTTTCCCTGCTGCTCTCTAAGAATCCTTTGAACCTTTTTAGCAAGGCCAAAGGTCTCCAGAGGCTTATCTCCATTAGCAAATGTTTGGTCAACTTTTTTTTCCTCCTCTGTTGAATGTTATCTTGATCCACTTGAGGAATAGGCTTGTTCCTCCTAATGTCAACCTTCATTGCCTTTAGGTTGACAACAATTAAGTTTAGCCGCCTAGCAATGAAAGTCCTTTTGTTGATGATGGAATGCTTGGAGTCCTCATCCAGACTCTCAAAGACATGAAAGACCTGGTACTCCCAGAGGAGCTTGTTGATGAGGGCAACATAGAGATGTCATACACACCTCCCAAGGTCTTTATGTTCCTCAGAATGTTGATGTAGACAGTGTGCGAAAGGTCGAAAGGAGTTACGTCCATCAAATGGAAGAGCACAAATTTGTGTAGGTCAGACACAAAGTCTTTTGAGCCTACCTTGTGCATGAAGCTCTTTTAAGTGATGTTGGACTTGACCTTGGCCATATCGCACAGAAGGTTGTATTGAACCTTCTTCTTTCCATCTGTCTCCTTGGTGTTTCTCCCATAGAGAGCCTTGGGAACATAACTCTCATAGGTTTTCTCTTAGTATTCTTGGTAGATGTTGCCTTCCCTGATGCACCCTATGACTTGTGCAATGGACTCCATTGACAACACTACTTCCTTTCCAAGAACCTTGGACACGATGGTATTCTAGTCCTTGAATTGATCGTTCCTTCAGAACATTCTCATCAGTTCTGGGTATATCACTTGAGAATGCCACATTGCAGCAGAGTGCACTGTATGTTGAGAGTGAGACCTTCCAACATGATGATTTTGAAGAAGTGTTCAATGTGCACTGTAACGCCCGTATGCAACCAGTTTGTTAACATTCACTTATGCTCATTAACGCAACAATTAACAAGGATAATTAATTCGGAAGCAATAAACAAAAGAAAATGATGTCATCACACATCAATATCAACACCCATTGAACATTACATATATGGTGAATTCTCAATATGTGCAAAGTCTATACAAAATTGTACATAATCCCCTCAAGGTACAAAACATCAGGCATAATCAAAATATTGAGCTAACAAGCTCTCAAAATCTATGCCTAAGGTTCACACATAACCTATCCCTACGCGGGCCTCTTGCCCTAGGATCCACCCTCCGCTCCCTGAGTATCACCTGCAAAACATGTAATCCCCAACAGGGGTGAGATAACAATCTCAGTAAACTCAGAGTCCTTGGAGGTCTTTCCTCCCCCTGGTTCACTTCTATGGCATATAATATTAAAATTGGCATCATACACAATCTAGCCGTCACGGCTCTCAGAACATATCACATGTATATCATAACACAGATACAACATATACTTATAGATATATCATATTGCCTGAGAAAGATCATCCGCAAGGGGCACATTCTCCCAGGACTGACTCAGACATATATGGCACTTCCGAGAGAAGATCATCCGTGACGGATACATTCTTCTCAGGTTTTATTACATATATTTATATTGACCACTTAGAGTTGTTCCACGTAACTCTGGCTCTAAGGGAAGTCCATATTTAGTCTATTCTACTGGCCAGAGAATCTCATCAATCACACTACACTATCACAGTGTACATAATATACATGTTTTCAATAAGAAGCAGTAACACACAATTTCAATATACATGCATCATGACATACAATAACCATCACTCCCTCGGAGTATGGTGGAACACAGAAGGAAACACTCCCAAGAACAAAGAGTTTACTTGTTCTGAGTGCTACACTGGCTCTCCTGGCCTCGTGGTTACACTCACCAGTAACCTCTGTATCACGCCCTACAAAAAGGCATACCAAATCAATCAATAATGGTTCTCAACCGTTAAAAGGAACAGAAACATTATTCTTTACATATAACCCTTTATTACTCTATCTCAAGTCCTAAGGCTAGTCACTTAACTGCTGACTGACAGATCCTCACTAGGATCTATCTCGGCCTAATAAAGGTATTAGAGTCGCTCTAAGATCCTGCATAAGTCAATTCAATGCTCTAACCAGACCATATATTAATGATTATCCAACTTGACTGAAACAGTTATTCCAACAGTTTTCACCATTTATTTAGCCTTCTGAACAACTTTTGTAAAATCACTTAGGCTCATATATATCATAGTACCTTCCATTTAATCAACATTCTTTCTACCCATACATACTTCAAAGTCAAAATCAAACTTAATTAAAAGTCATGTTTCAAAGTTCAATCTTTATCAGAACAACCTCTGAGAATACTTTTCTGAAGGACCCAAGCCTAATTCCAGCCCTAACACAAATGGGTCACTATTCATCCCAAGAACAATTTCACAAATCAATCGGAAAAACTTAAGTTTCTTACTTCTAAACAGTCAAGGAAGGCTAGAGGATCACTTCTCTAAGCTTTAGCGTCCTTGAAGACTCAGCTTTGAGAGATTCCCTAGGGAACTAGATCTCTCCGATTGATGGTTTTCTCTGAGAATTGATCTTGGAATCTAGCTCATAGAGGAGTTCTAATCAACTTTCTAGTTGGGTGAGAAGTGTTTAGATGAAGAATGGAGAAGATATAAAGCTCTCCAAGGTCGTTAATGGTAGAAGTGCAAGGGAGGAAGAAAAAGAAGTTCTCTGACTCCCAAATTTGTAAAAATGCCCTTTTATAGGCCCCTAATCCGTGTCCCCGCACTACTGGCGCCATACTGGCGCTATCCGCGCCAAGTTCCAGTGAAAAATAGGCTTTCTGGAGCACTTCTGGCGCTAACCTCCAGCATATCTGGCGCTAATCGCGCAATCTGGCGCTACTAGCGCCAACTTCCAGCATCTGTGGCGCTAACCGCGCCAATCTCACGCCAACCGCGCCAGGGCCATTTCTGTCGCTAAATCCATCGCTATTTCTGTCGCTAACCTTTTTTTTAAAAAAAACCTTGGTTATTGTATGCACAGTGGGTTCTCCATCAATGTGGATGGTAGTGTTTCTATGGTGATGATGGTTGTGGTAGGGGCACTATTTTTGTTGGAGTTTGGCATGGTGAACAGAGAAAAATATTAGGGTTTCAGTGAGGTTTTCTCGAGAGATTTATTAAAGGTTCTTGCAAGGATGATGAAGGTAGATCATTGCTATAATTTGTTGGAGTTTATAAAGGAATGTTAGTGGTTTCATGGCCTTTTAAAAGGTAATTGAGAGTCTTGTCGCTCAAGAGTAGCTCATCAATCAAAACACAACTTTTTTTATTAAGATATAGAGTTTACAAATTATTCCTCGTCCACTCACAACTGTTTAGTCATGTGTAACGACCGCTTCTACTTCGTTTTTATTTTGTATTTATTTTTATTTGCTAAAATTTTTCGAAAAACAGAAAGGATAAAAGTTCCAAAGAATCTTGGTTCCTTTTAAAAACGAATTTAGAAATTAAAGTTCAAATGAAAATTTCGTTGATTTACGAACGAGTTTAGAAATTAAAAGAGTTCTACGCGTTATTTAAATTAGGTAGTTCATAACGTTCACACATTCCATACAGTCCATTCATTATTACATATCCAGAGTCCCATATATAAACAGTCCACAATACAACACAAGCATAGATCATCAAATCAGACAAACAGCACATAATCTTCATCCTATCTTCTCGTACGGCATCCATATCACTGCTTTTCTGCTCGCCCACAATGTGGGGTCATCACAGGTGTCAACCACCAGACACAACACAGGGTCAGTCTTGATAAACAAAATTTAAATATTAACAGACCAAAATCAAATTTAAACATCGACAAATCAAATAAATATACGTAAATTACTAATAAATTATTCTCACACACAGAATTGTCATGAAATGAAAGAAAATGCATGCTCATCTTATTATATGATGCATGACTGAGATCTCAGCAACGTCTAAATAATTGTGGCCACTGTCAGATAACCCCACCCTCACCTTAGTGGAACGAACTTATCCATCCGGTCAGGGTAGCTCAGTGGCGCGTAGGATTATCACTCCCATCCATGTGATCATCATGGTGGTGTGGT
>PYAF01000795.1:49175-91717 GCA_007407185.1 Glycine tomentella
CTATTTGACCTAACCAGAGCTATAAGGGCATATTGGTCATTTGGACAAATGTTAGGGGTATTTTGGTCTTTTACCTTAAGGACCTAAATGTCATTTGTAAAATTATCCAAGGACATTTTGGGCATTTTCAAAAATATCTGAGGACATTTATGTCATTTATCTAGTAATGCATATTTATAAGAGAATGCACAGATACAGAAAATATGGGGTGTTACAGTGACTAAGACTATAGCGAATAAATTGAAGGTGGTTTTGTCGAGTATTTTAGGGGAAGCACAAAGTGTATCTATGCTAGATAGGTTGATTACTGATAATGCTCTTGTGTCCTTTGAGTGTTTTAATTACATGAAAAAGAGAATATCAGGAAGAAAAGGAGTGATGGGCCTAAAATTGGATATGTTCAAAGACTATGACAAGGTGGAGTGAAGTTTTCTGGAGAAGGTTCTTACTTACATGGGTTTTCCATCCCAATAGGTTGACCTAGTTATGCATTGTGTATCTACTGTCACTTTTTCAGTTCTTGTCAATGGACATGCCCACACATAATTTAAGCCACATAAGGGCCTCAGTCAAGGTTATCCAATATCCCCTTACCTCTTTATTCTTTGTGCATAAGTTTTTTCTGTGATGTTATATAGGGCTGTTGATTAAGGAGTTCTTCATGGTGTTAAAATCTATCATTTTTCACCTTCCATCTCACATCTTTTGTTTACAGATGATAGTATATTGTTCTCTAGAGCTATAGTGGAAGAAACTAATTTTATCTTCATCAATATGAGTTGGCTCTTGTCAACAAGTGAATATGAACAAGTCAGAGTTGTCTTGTAGCCGAAATGTGCCAACTACTAGATATGCTGAGCTTACAATGCTTTTGGTAGTAAAGGCAGTGACAAATCATGAAAAATATTTGGGGTTACCTACCATGGTGGGCAGATAAAAAACTCAGATATTCATATTTGTTCGAGATAAAGTCTGGAATAAATTTAAGAGATGGAAAGAGAAGACACTTTCTAATGACGGGAGAGAGGTGATCATCAAATTTGTACTTCAATCATTTCTAACTTATGTTATAAGTTGCTTTGAATTGCCAAATTCTATATGTCAAGAGATTGAGAGCATGATTTCTCTATTTTTGGGGGGTGATGTTGAAGGGAGAAAGATCCATTAGTTGAGCTGGAAAAAATTAACAAAGAACAAAAAGGAGGGAGGTATGGGTTTTCGGTATGTTAAAGCTTTGAACATGGCACTTTTAGCGAAGCAATGGTGGAGGTTATTGTTGAATGAAATCCTTTACTCATGAAAGTGTTTAAAGCCCACTACTATCCAAATTCTGGTGCACTGAAAGTCTCTAGAGGTCATATCTTGAGTTATTTGTGGTCAAGCATAAAGAAGGCAAGATGGATTGTAAAAAGGCTAGGAGTTTTTGGAGGATAAGGAATGGGACACAAGTTAGTGAGTATGTTGATCATTGGATGTCGAGTTTTCCTAGCTCTTTGGTCCTACATCAAATGGGGACCAACTTTGATCCTAATTTGCGGGTCTGTGATTTAATTGACCAATGATCTATGAAGTGGAAAACCTGGGTAGTTTCTTACCTTTTCTCGCATGATATTGTTGAATGTATTATGGGATTCCCTATTGAATATTTCCAAAGGGAAGATACTCTAATTTGGAGACACAGCCAACATGGTAATTATACAGTCAAGTCTGGATTTTTGTTAGCAAAATCTGCATATGACATATATGAAGCTTCCATGAGCTCAAACATTACCCCCTATGGGAGAGACTATGGAAGATTCCAACAATTCCTAAATGTAAAAATATGGTCTAGAGAGCATTTGCTGATATCCTCCTTGTTGGTGGAAATCTTATAAGGAGGCATGCTATTGTTGATCCTATATGTGCTCGCTGCAGTCTAGAGTAGCAGAAAGTATGGTTTACTTTCCCAATGGCCATTCAGATGAGTGTTGATGTTGTTTCCTTTGGGGATTGGCTATATGGTTTTATGCAAGAAGGGAAGGATGATTCAATAGTCAAGATATTTCATTTTCTATCAGTTATTTGGACGAGTAGAATCCAATGGGTTTTTTGGGGGACGAGATGGGAGGTTTCACAAATACTCACTAAGGCAACACCCATGTCTAACCCAAAGGTTCAACAGAAAAGAGAAACAACTTCAACCATTATTTTGGGAGGAGACCGAAGCATAGGTTGGGGAAGGTAAACTTTGATGTCTTTATTTGTGATGCAATGAGGACTGGTTGGGGAATGGTTGCTCGTAACCATGAAGGGCATGTGGTAGCAGTAACTATGAGTTTTGATGATGCACAATACTTGCCAGAGGTATTAAAAGTTATCTGCAGTGAAAACTAACATGGTGAATGGTTGAATAGTATTAAAAGTAATTTTAGAAAAAATGTTAGCCAACAGTCGTTTTGCATTTCAGCTATATATTATCATCACAGAAATAATAAGATGCAATACAATCATTATTTCTGAATCTGATCAAACATAAAATATCCAGAACTATGTGGTTGAAAATTTTTAATGCATCATAAAAATATCATCAGGGTTTTTTTTTTTTTTTTTGTATTGATGGATGTCAGATTAGTAGCTAACTTGTCTACAATCTGTGACTTATTCTCCATTCACATTTCTATAAAGGAGGCAATAGCAGATCCAAAAGCTATTAGTAACAGATGTATTCAACAAAGGAATGCCGAAATACAAATATATAACCTTCTTTTTTATTTTTAGATAAATATAAAACCTTTTTGGTTTTGCTAAAGGAATAAAAAGCCCATTTGTCTCAATTTGTATGATTCATATTCCATTTTTGGAAGTCTCAAAATGTATTTTTAAATAATGTATTTCTCATTTTGAAACCCTATTGTCCTTGTATTATCTTTTTAGTTAAAAAAATTGAGGATAGTATTCAAAATGATAGTCTTGATTTATATATTAGCCTATAAAATTAAAAATTTTGAAAGACATGATATTTTTTTATTAGAAAATAAGAATTTTTATCTTCTTATACAGTGAAAAAGCAAATAATTCAAAAAATAAGGAACAGACAAACTGTTAATTACCAGTTTGAGCTTTGAAGCATGGACGCATAAGGCCCTCGCCTATGACCACTTCATACATGGGATGTGACGTTTGGAAGAACCACTACTACAAAATGGAGATTCTACGACGTACAAACAACGACGGTCGTCCAAAAACCGACGTTGTAGCATGCACGGTGGCAATTTTGTAATTTTTTGAACATCAATACAACAACGACATCGGTTTATAGCATGACCATCGTTGTTGTCCACAATACAAATACGGTTATATAATAATCGTCGTTGGCTTAGATTATTCAAAGTCAGTTTTTAAATAACCTGATGCTTTTCAAAATAAAATAAAACCAAATTAAGACAGAAGAATGTCCTTTCTACAATGGCACCCCTGTCTCACAAACACCGTTGAAGTTTTTCAGTTGAAGGCTCGTAAACTCCATTGAAGGCTCGCTCCCAAAGAGCTCGTTTCACTGTCGAACAAGAAGGACAACTCTCATGGCAAGCTCATTAGTAAGTTGTAACTAACCTCTTCGACATTTTTTTGCATATTCCTTCATTCTTCACTCATTGCTCTTCTTTCAAGTTAGACGCAGAACCTGTTTTGAAGACCGTCGCTTCGCCACTCTGGCCACCAAAATCAAGGTCACTTCCGGCATCTATCCACCATAAGTGAAGGTCTAGGAGGTCAATGAGCTAGGATTCAAGTTCGATCAAACACCACGTGGACTCCGACATCATTTTAGGTGATGATCTCTTATGGCTCAATCATTCTGTTATTCTTGATATTTGCAATAGAATTCAACAGAGGGCTTATTGGCCCGAAGCATCTTTTTTAATGTGCTTCTGTGTTGTCCACCATTATTGGAAGTTTTATTTCATTTTGTGGATTTATTGTGATTTTGATTATTGTCGCTTATGTGGGATCAATATGTTGCAAGGTGCTTGGGCAGCTGTTTTACCCTATTGATGTTGTTATGGATGAGTTGGTCTTTGTTTTGGTCAATAATTGGAGTATGTAACTGTGGATGTCTCTCTTGTTTTTACTATTTCATGTAGGCTATGACATTTTCTGGTTCATGAAGAAGCTATTTACTGTCTTGTGACGTTTGCGTGACACTGATTCGTTGAATTCTACCTTGCTTTTAAACTAGGCTACATTCATGAATTTTCAGCAAGACAAATTTGTTAGGTTAATTAAATGGTGCTTACCTTTATTTACTCTCTGCGATGTTGTTCATGGTATTTCAGAAGCATGTAGTTGTTATTGGGGGCAAGTCTTTCATGTTTGTGATAAGGCTTCCTATTAATTTATTGCTTTCAACCCTTGTTACTCACCACTCTTCAACATCAAAATGCTTTAAACACATCTAGTTGGTATTGTTTTTCGGGAGTTTTATTCAATAATTGTCACTTTTGTGCCTGTATGTCTATTTTATTGTGTTATTGCCCTTGCTTTTGACATGTTTTTTTATCAGATAGTACGTTAATCATGAATTAAGTTTTATTCTTTATATGATGTTGAGATTTTGGGATTGGAATATAAACTCAACTGATATTTTTCTCTAAACTTTCCACCTAGCCTAACTGCTCTTGCAATACTTTGACTCCACTTAGAGGCATTCCTCTTGATATCTTAATTTTTTTTCCTTCCTCCCATAATCTCTTCTACACTTCAGTTCTTTGCCTGTTATCACGTGGTTCACTTTGTAACCCTTCTAGACTCCTTCACAACCCCTCCTTTTCCCCCTCAATTTGTCTGGCTTGTTTAACTATGCTAATTCCCAAATGATGCACATATGAAGGATCTTAGTGAAGTTTGTAGCGATCTTAAGTATTTTTTGCTTGCCTTTTTCTAGAAGTTGGCTCCATGAGATGTGTCACTTGAAGTTTGTTGGCACAGGAAAAAAGAAGAAAATATGAAAATGAAACCATTGGTCTAATTGGTGAGTAATAAAACTCTGTACATACCAACATCTCACCCTTTGATTTGTCCGAAATTGAGACACCGTCAAATCGCCCATCCTTATCCCTAAAATCGAACCACCTCATGACACCACTCCAATGGTCACAAATTTTGTGGTTCGTACTCACATCTGCATGGGATGAACACTGATCATCCTTATTGAATAACAGTGTTTTAGTAGCATCTATGTCAAGTTAAAAGGACAATAAATAGCCTAAGAAGTATTATCACTAGTCGTACTTGGTAATAGTTCCATCTATATTTGAAATTACAATTCTTGCATTCCACTTCCATAAGTATATATGAGCATCAACCTGTTACATAGTTAAACTTTCATGCTAAAATAAGCAAAACAGTTGACAACATATATAACATATGGAACTTAGATTCTCAATGAATATCAAAAAGGGCATATATTGTTAGGATTCATTGAGCAGAGAGAGCATTGAGATATTCAAACAGTGATTACTGATAAATGTTTATTCATTGATTGAAAATATAAGAGGTACATCTGAGATCTATAGGGATAACTTAGCTGAAACTAATTTGTCAGTTACAACTGACAAATAGCAGAATTCTTAGCTGGCATACGTTAGTTGACTACAGAATCCAGAATGGTACAAAGAGATACTCTAATAATACACACATGCAAGGATCATACAAAGCATCATCTTGATATTACAACCAAAAGATAGTAAAGAAACATAAGAAGATAGAAACACATACCATAGACTGATACACGTTCAGAATCAACAATATCCCCAGCCAAGGAAAATCGCAGCTCCCTAACAACCTCAACTCTATTGCTCCAAGCATTCCATGCACTACTACTAGCGGTGGTTGAAGTCTTTGTGCTAATTTTCTCATCATCTAGCTTTTCTTTGGATGGCGGCACAATCACTGTTTGAGTGATGTCATCCTCTGTCTGCAGATATTTTGCATCCTAAGCCAGTAGCCACTTCAGATTTTAGTTTCTTCAATTTATCTTGCCCCCTTTTCTGTAGTGCTTTTAGTAATGCAGGGCTCATCTTCTCCATTATCTCAGCCTGGGCTTCTGCAATCTCCTCAGCTGAAATTTGCTGGATCCGAGCTTGATTCTCGACATCAATTTCACTCTCAAGAGACACAAACTTTTGTTCACTTCTAATACTATTGGAACTAGAACAAGACAACATGCTTGAAGTAAAGTCAGTTTGCCCTGGCCTTTGCACATGCAAGGATCCAAGATTGTAATAAGCCATCCTATCAAAGGAAATTTGGTCCAATCCCGGCACAAATTCATTTTGCCCCTTGTCATCATAAATTATGGCGTATTTAACGTTTGCCTGGTGATCTACCTTATTTGATGTATCTACTTCCATAGTCGTAGTTGAATTGATAAACCCACCATTTGAGTTATCTAACAGTGGTTTAGTATCCACTTTCATCGGAGAAATGACATTATCATCCGAAGATGAGGTTTCTTGTATGTACTATTACTGCCCTTTTTGTTCTTTTTCCGTGTAGTTTGACATTATTAAAATTCGTTAAACATGTAATTCTTAAAAATTAACTCAAATTATATATAAAAGAAAACTAACTCAAACAAGTAGAATTGTCAAAGTCTTATAAGGAGTATTCTAGTCACATTCATAACTAATGCAGGGCGTGTTAACTAAAAAAAAAAAATCATTGTCCAATGTTTTACTAAAGTTAAAAAAAAAAAACGCCACTAGTAGAGCAGGAAGAAAACTCTAAGATTGGCGAGTGGCATTGATATGGATAAAGTCATTATATTTATGGATGGATTATACCCTTTGTAAAACACAAGAGAAAGTTATTACTAGCTTCTATAAATGAAAGTGTAATCAAAATTTATATATAAAAAAATAAAAACCAACACTATAATACTGCAAATAATATGATTTACTAGTTTTTCGTTGCAGGCCAGTTAGTGGAAGTGATGAATGATGACCTTATTTCCCTCAATGATTCCCCACAACTTGATTGATCTTTTACAACTTAAACCAACTATGCTATAGAATGAAATTGTAGTTTCATCCTAATTTAGGGATGCAAGTTAATATGATCTTAACATCAGACTGGGCTATTTATTTTGTTTACAGGTACAAGTAAGTCAGCTTGTTATTTGGGATCTTAGTCAGCGTCGAAGCTGACATTCTTTGAGGAGTCTATCACAGTTGTGGATTCCTATCTGTTGCCATCAACGAGGTTGCTATTGTTATTTGTGCCCGCTGTACGAGGTTTGTGTGTCTTTCGTACACTTTTTTGCGTATCACACTTACTCGTGTAACATGTGTTATACCTGGTTTTAAAGTTATCTCAAATTTTAGTGAACCTTAGTGTCCCTTTCGAGATTTAGTACAATGATTAATACAGATAGTTTGGATTAATCGTTGTATTGGACCTTGAATTGTCCATTTGGACAATTTGGGAAGATTTTATTTTTGTACCTAATTCATGTGTCGAAGTGAAGTATGGTTTGTTTATTTTGATGAAATTTTGGTTAAATGCATCTTGTTTTGATCTCTGGGTGCACATATGAGATGTGGTGACTTAATGTCACTAGTTTCACTTGGTGTACTCGGAGATGGAGGCGAAATGCTGCCAAAAATTTGTCAAAGTGATCAACCCATAGTTCACCTCGACACATGAATTAGGTACAAAAATTAAATCTTCCTGAATGGGATAGGGCCACACCTTGAATTAAGTAGGTGGAATGTTTATGCATGATGGATAACCTTATTAGTATACCAGTAGAGTAAACATGGATCGCAGTTGGATGAAAAAAGCACATATCACTGAAGAGTATGAGAATGGGGTTGAATTTTTCTTGCAATTTGTTGAACTTAATGCACCATCATTGGGTGGTAAGTTCTTCTGCCCTTGTGTTAAATGTGCAAATGGAAGATGACAGTCATTGAATGAGATTAGGTCACATCTTATATGTGAAGGCATAATCGAAGGTTATACTAAATGGATTTGGCATGGAGAATTGTCAGACGTGCCATCAATGTCTGAAACTGTATCTCATGATGAGGTATTTGGGTGTCGATTGGAAGAAATGATACGTGATATTGGCCAAGAGGGTTTTCGTCAAGCACATGCACCTTACTATGACCAATTAGAAAGTGATTCAAATAAGCCATTGTATGCGGGGTGCACAACATTCACAAGGATGTCAGCTGTGTTAGGTTTGGTGAACTTGAAGCCAAGATTTGGGTGGAGTGACAAAAGCTTCACCGCATTGCTACAATTGTTGAAAAATATGCTTCCTGAAGACAACGTTCTCCCGAAAAATCACTACGATGCAAAGAAGATATTATGTCCAGTGGGTTTGGAGTACTAGAAAATACATGCACGCCCTAACGATTGCATCTTGTACAGGGGTGACTTCGTGACACTGGGAAATTGCCCCACGTGTGGGATATCTCAGTACACAAAGTGAAGGATAACGATAGTGGTGATGATGCAACACCAAAGAACCGGTGTCGATCAAAATTTTGTTGGTATCTTCCCATTATTCCAAGATTTAAGCGGTTGTTTTCTAATCAAAATGATGCCAAACATTTTAGTTGGCATGCTGAAGGAAGAGTAGCTAATGGGTTGCTGCGGCATCCTGCTGATTCTCCTTAATGGAAGAGAATTGATTATTTATACCCTGAATTTGGGTCAGAGCCAAGAAACCTAAGGCTTGGTCTTGCTTCAGATGGTATGAATCCTTTTGGTAGCTTAAGTACCAACCACAGTTCATGACCAGTTTTGTTGATGATTTACAACCTCCCTCATTGGCTATACATGAAGCAAAAATACATTATGCTGGCTATGATGATATCTGGTCCAAGACAACCAGGCAATGCTATTGATGTCTATCTTAGTCGGTTGATTGAAGACTTGTGGAAATTATGGGTTGACGGCGTTGATGTGTTTGATGCAAATGCCAAACAAACTTTCTTGTTGCGTGTAATGGTGTTTTGCACCATTAACGACTTTCCTACATATGGGAATTTGAGTGGTTATAGTGTGAAGGGGCATCACGCATGTCCTATCTACGAGAAACAAACAAGCTACCTCCAACTAAAATATGGAAAGAAAACAGTGTGCAATAGACATCAGAAATTTCTCAAACCTTACCACCCTTATTGGCGATTGAAAAAAGCTTTTAATGGAAGGAAGGAGACTGAAATTGCACCTAAACCGTTAAATGGGAAGCAAGTTTATGACCAGGTCAAGGACATTATCACTATTTTTGGGAAGATACAAAAGAAAGAAGCCACGCAAAAGAATACCTGGAAGAAAAGGTCAATTTTCTTTGATCTTCCGTACTGGTCCGATCTAGAAGTTCGACATTGTATAGACATGATGCATGTTGAGAAAAATGTAAGCGATAACTTAATTGGAACCTCACTGAACATAAAAGGAAAAAACTAAGGATGGCTTGAAAAGTCGGCAAGATTTGGTTGAATTAGGTATACATGAACAATTGCATCCCATATCAGAGGGTTGTCGAGTGTATTTGCCACCAGCATGTCACACCATGTCAACAAAGGAGAAAAAAAGTTTTTGTCAATGTTTGCGAACTTTGAAAGTCCCACAAGGATACTCTTCAAATATCAAGAGCCTTATGTCCATGAAGAAGCTTAAATTGGTAGGGTTGAAATCTCACGATAGCCACATTTTAATGTAACAATTGTTGGCCGTAGACATTCGAGGTACCTTGCCTGACAAAGTAAGGTTTTCCATTACTTGTCTATGTTTTTTCTTTAATGCAATTTGTAGCAAAGTTATTGACCCAAGACAACTGGATGACCTGGAAAACGAGGTTGCCATTGTGCTTAGTGAATTGGAAATGTTTTTTATGCCTTCTTTTTTTGACATAATGGTGCATTTAATTGTCCATCTGTTAGGGAGATAAGGTTATGTGATTTGATTTTTTTACGATGGATGTATCCTGTTGAGCGGTACATGAAGGTCTTTAAAGGTTACACCAAAAATCATTACCGATCAGAAGCTTCAATTGTTGAATGGTATGTTGCTGAAGAATGTATTGAGTTTTGTTCCGAGTATGTGGATGCACTTAAACTTGTTGGGATTCCGCAGATGCGTCATGACTTATCCGGGGGAGGCTACGGTACACGAGGCTTCAATGTCGTCATCACTATGACCCGACAACAGGTTGAACATGCACATTTGTATATTCTGAATAACACACAACATGTTTTGCCTTACATAGAGATGCACAAACAACACATCACAAATATGCACCCAAAGATGAACATTATGAAGGCACTGCAAGAGCATAACAAGACTTTCATTAAGTGGTTCAGAGAGAAAATCCTTGGAGATGAAAATGCTTCAAGAAAGTTAACTCTACTAGCGTTGGGTCCAAACCTTAATGTTCCTACTTGGAAGGGATACGATATCAACAACTACTCCTTTTACACAAAATCACAGGATGATAAAAGTTGTGTACAGAACAGTGGTGTCAGTGTTGAGGCTTTTTCGGATCACTTCTCTAGTGCATCAGATAAAAAGTCGATTCGAGCTTCGATGTCTTACTTTGGTGTCATTGAAGAAATATGGGAAGTTGATTATAATGAATTCAGAGTGTCGGTCTTTAAGTGTAACTGGGTTAATGGAAACACTGGCGTTCATGTAGACCAATATGGTTTTACATTAGTTGATTTTGATAAACTGGGTTACAAGGACGAGCCTTTCATCATGTCTGAACAAGCTAGAAAAGTCTTTTATGTGCACGATCCTTCAAACTCAAGGTTGTCTGTGGTCATTCAAGGAAGAACAACTGGCATAGTCGATGAAAGTTAACAACCTCCACAAGACAAACATGAGGTCGCGGCATTGTTTATGCAAATATCTGCCATTGGTGGCGAACATATGATGGATGATGAGCATGCAAATCGTACGAATCATCAAGAAGGCTTGTGGGAAAACAACAACTCTTAAGTAATCAATGTCAAAGAATTTGTGTTCATTATGAATCACATTTTTACCATCCTTTAAGGGTATTACTGAATTGTTTACTTTGCATTTCTATTTAGGTTACTTAATTGGTTTTATTTTGTTTTTTCAAGCAATAATGGCAACACCACCGCGGTCCCCTCCGCCTTCAGATAAACCTTCAGAATGTACATCGAGGAAGAGCAGGCAATCAACGCGACTAAGAAACTTGACATCACGGAACTTGGACCAACGTAGACCAACCGTTCAAGTAAATCCTCAAACTGGGAGAGGATCTGGGCCCCACAAACACAAGTTCCACAGCTACCTAGGAGTTGTAGCACGAGAAAAAATCCCTATAATCCACCAAAATTGGAAAGATGTGTCGGAAAATCTTAAGCAACTAATATGGGACGACATATTGGTATTTCAAAAAAAGTTGTTTGTTTCTTATTTGGTTAACTTAATTAATTCTACCGCAAAAGTAATACACTTAATGTGAGTTGTTGTTGTTTGTGCAGGGAAAATTTGACATTCCGGAACCACTTCAAGTGAGGAAGAAGGTGATGTCATCTGTGGCCACCAAATGGAGGCAATTTAAGTCTTCGCTGACAAGTAAATACATATATGGTGATAAATAGGGTGAAGATAAAGACCTTCCTTGTGTTAAGTATGGGCTAGATCACGATAGTTGGGTGGCATTTGCTGCAACCAAGGAAAATCCTAACTGGCAGGTTAGACAGCTGGTTAACAAAAGTGATCAAATATCTTTTCAATCATTAGTCAATGTCATTTACTTAAATGTTGAAGTCATGTCATATTTTATGTTCTACACAGGGGGTTAGAAAAAAGGCCCAAGAAATTCAGAAGTTCAATGATTGCACACATGTCCTATCTCAAGGGGGTTATGAGTTGCTTGAAAAAAAACTGATGGAAGAAAAGATCAAGAAAAGACAACAGGATGCCGAAAACATAGAGAACCCTACATTGGTCGATGACCCATCTTCTCCAATTGCAAGATATGTTAAGTGGAAGATGGCTCGAACAAAGAAATATGGAAGAATGACATCTACAACGAGCCAAGAAATATCAAATAGAATAGTGAGTTAATATCATATTTTTGTGTTATGTCACTAACGTATGGTAAACCACGTTCTAATTTTGTGGTTGTAATGTAATTGGTCATGTAGGACTCGTTAGAAGAGCAAACAACACAAGGAAGCTATGTTCCCCATGGCCGAAATGATATTCTAAACACTGCACTAGGAAGACCAGAGCACCCTGGTCGTGTTCGTGTAGCAGGCACTGTGTCACCATACATCAATCTGATTGGAGCACCTGATTCAAAATATGAAAGAAGAATGGAGGAGAGAACAAGAAGAAGTAACAAAAAAAAAAACAATTGAGAAAATCACACAGAAGGTTAAGGACAAAATGAAGAGTTGAAGGAGGTAATCAAAATGGAGTTGTCCCAAATGGCATCACCACCGTCCCCTCCCGGTGACTTGGATTTTCAGCAAATAGTTGCACATGTCAGCACAAAGGGGAGTTGTGCTGAAAATGCAGCGAATCCATCAGCTGAAGACCATGTCACCAATGCGGTACCTACCATGGGACTACATGTGGTGTGTGATCAATCTATGAAGCTGGTTGCCATGGGAAAAGTTGAGCACGGGGTGGCCACCTGTTGCGAACAAATGCAACGGCAAGTGCACCGATCGTTTTCAAGTAATAAAGTTAGGTAAGTGAGTATCGTTCTCCACAGGGATTGGGGTAATTTCACAGTAATCCTAATAAGTGTGATTGAATTAAAACAGAAAATTACGCAAGAAGTGTTTGATTGATTGGTTGTTGAGTGCAAAAACAAAAATTAAGTAAATGCAGTAAATAAATTTGAGAAGTTACCAATGGAAAGATAATTGTGGTCAGGCGCAATCCCCTCAGATTCCTACTCTTTCACTTGACTGGTTATTTAACATTAATGTACACAAATAATAAATCTCTTCTATATTCGTAAATCCTAGATAACTAGCGATTTCACTCTTTAATTCGATCAACAACCCTAAACCTTTAGCGATTCTGTCAAGTTAAGCATTTAGAGAATATATTATAAGAGGTTCCTGTTATTAATTGTTTAGAAATAAGTCTTTCCTAAATTAGCTAATCCCTAATTCCTTAGTGAATTAACCCTTTAACCTGAATCGAAAACCTAATTCCTTAGTGAATTCTATCAGTTCAAGCATTCAAAAGAACATATCATAGACTCTGCAGCCACGCACCCCTATTCCTAGGTGATGAACAACTGTTATTCTAAACGGTTCAGGAATTAAAACCCCAACGTTCCCATTGTGAATCTTAATCCTATGTACTTAATTGAAGTGATCAAATTCAAATAAGCATGAAAATAAGTGCAGAATAGAATAAAACAATTAAATCATATCATTCAATACCAGTCAAATTACATAGGAGTTATCATCGGTTCATGGCCTTCCCACAATAAAATGTTTATCCAGCCATAGGACTCAAGAAAATCACAACAGTAATATGATTCATTGTTGTGCAGAACTCAGCTTAATTCTTAGATTCCTAGGGTTTTAGAGGATGAAGAATGGATGAATAATGTGTATTCTGGCTATTCTGGATGTTCTCTATATCTAGACTTAGTTCAGAGGCTTCATATATATAGATAAGTTTAATTAAAGTAATAAAGTCTATTCCTGTACTAAATCTCGAACCATATAAATTAAAACAGGCAACTAAATCAATATGGCGCGACCCGCGCGCGATCCCGCGCTACCCGCGCGGATTGTGCGAAAGTCTAGAGCTGACCGCGTGACACTCCACGCTAACCGCGCGGCGAGTCAATTGGCTTGCTCTGGTCTTCTGTGGCGCTGTTGGCACGACTGCGGTGCTGATGGCGCTGACCTCTCGAATAAGTGGCGTTGATCGCATTGGCCTGGCGCTACTGGCGCGAGTTGTTCCAGCTGAATGTCCTGGCTTGTTGTCTTTGACGCTAATGGCGTGGATCTGGCGCTGATGGCGCCATGCTTGCGGCTAATCCACGCTAGTCGCGTGGCTTCTCACGTTGGTCGCGTGAGGTCTTCGAGACTGTGGCCTCCAATCATGCACTTAGCGCGATCCGCGCGGATGCTGACGCGAGTAGTGCGGCACTTAAAATCTTGTTTTCATCTTTTTCTTTGCCTTGAACTCCTCTTTTGGCCTGAAAATGCTCAATTGGTATTGAATTGAATTACGAACAATAAAGTAATAAACTTAATAAATTCTAAACTATTTTCCTAATTATTTAAACAAAATATAACCTAAAACTAGCCTAAAACTAGGATGTGTTTGCAACACATCAAACAATTCCCAGATTTGAAAGTTGTTGTCCTCAGCAACAGAGAGAATTTCAAGACTAAGCAAGAATCAACAATCAAACACAAACCACATTCTACAATCCTAGAATAATCATGCTATGTATGATCAATTCAAGTCAAAGCTATCTATGGCACTTTCAATATTGTCAAACAATGAGAGTTACTTGAGTATTCCTCACAAAGTTGTGTTTAGTCACTCATTCACTCAAGTGTTTAAGGCTATAGTTACCCTCTTACTCAACAAAGTCACAGCACTACCATAAGCTTGAAAATATTCTCAACAGTTGCAAATATGACTTGATCAAAAGGTCTTTCCGGCTTGTAATGTGGTTGGGCTATGGGTAGGATACATTTGGGAATAGTAGCTCAATAAAAGGCTAGATCCAGTTCCTTAAGTCTAAACCTTGCTTCTTCATTGCTTGTTGTCATTCCCTTTTCAAACCTGGTACTTTTATTCAAACCATTTATTCTAATGTAAAACTGAATAATAAACTTCTTTTTTTTTATAAAATTAAAACATATTATTATAAACAATATTACTGCAGCTTCACAATTCTCAGCTGATGGACTTATTGTCATCCAACTTGGACCATGCTTGTTCATTCTTTTTCTTCATACCAATTGGGCTTACTTGTACTTCTTGATACTTTGATGGATCATTTCTTGTTCTTCCACTGTTTTAGACTTAATTCAAACTTTTCTAGCCTCAGGGATTTGGTCATTTGGATATGGCTTTTGATTTGGGACATTTTGAAATGAAAAGCTTAGGCTCAAAATATGGTGCAATTGAAAAATTCATTGAAGGTAAGTCAATTTGGCCCTAGTTTCAGAAGAAAAACATGCCTTAATCATATCAAGTCACACCTGCATCCAGAGAAACAGTTAAAGTTCTAGAATACAATGAAATCAGAGTCTCTCGGAAAGAAAAACATTACCGCTGTTTGGCTCAATTCCTTACAGGTGTTCCAACTCAAGTTAATCTCCGCTGACTGCATTTCAAGTATCATTTCAACTTCCACATTCATTTCACATACCAGCAATCATATTCCATTCATGTATCATGCAATTCATGCTATGTTTCATTTCATCTAATTTAATCCAGAAATTCTATCCATCACTGTGTTCATTTACTTTTAACTCTGAAAAATTTGATGAGCTGCTTATTTTTGAAAAATTTTGGCAAAATTCTGTTAGACGTTATTTTTTTCATGATTGTGATTTGCGAAATAATGCGTAACCATTCCCAGATTTATATGTTGTTATCCCCAGCAACCACAAATAAGGTCATAGCGCTTTGGAAAATTTTGAGCATTATTCGGAAAATCGCATTCAACTCAACATTGATCTAAACAGGTTTTATTTGCAAGGTATAAATCATAAACTGTACTAATATATAAATGTAAAATGGTGCAGAATATAAAAGTGCATAATGTATGTAGTGTAGAATCTAAAACCAAAACATAAAACCATAAACAAAACATAAAACAGAAACTGAAACAGAAAAATCAAAGATGTCCTGATCACTCCTCTCCCTCTCTGCCCTCTACAATCACTGCAGCCTCTGTAGTCTGTGGTGTAGGCTCCTGAATAGCTGGCTCGGTAGCTGCTGCAGCTGTATCTGAAGGTGTAGGGTGATCTGCTGATAGAAGAGGATCTGAAACTGGTGCTGCGTCTGCTGTGCTAGTTGGTGGGATCTGATACTCAGATGGTGGGATACCAAGATGTCTGCAAACTGCTCCCCACATGCGTGTCTGAAGCGCTATCTGTGATCGTACAAAGTCCTGGAACGCAAGATAAGAAGGAGAATCCGTGTAAAGCGGCTCATGTCCAGGAGTAGAAGAGGATGGAGCTGAAATTGGCGGTGGTGGTGGTACATCTGCTGGCTGCTGGACTGGTGGTGGGATATCTCTGGGGAGCGGATGGCGATCTCCTCAGGTTTGAGCTTAGAAGATCTAAGAACCTGTTCATCTGCGGCAGAGGCCATGGCGTTCGAATAAGTCTTGTAGCTCATCAGTGAAGATATCGGAACATCCATGGGCTCGTCATCATCGATGTGTACGCCCGCGTGTCGACACAAGTGAAGAATCAGGGAAGAGTGAGCTAGCCAGGACTTGCTGCTAGCATCCCTGATCATATGCATAATCCTATCAGACAAGATAGAAGAGATAAGAAGATTACCCTCACCACAGAGGATATAGAGTAGAATGGCTCTCTCTACATTCACATCCGTCATATTAGTAGAAGGTATGACGGTGTGGTTAATAAACTGGTGCCAGAATAAAGCGTCGCCCACCAAATCATGCTTCTGCATCTTCTCTGGTATATTGTCTAGCCCAGATTTGGGCTTCCATGCTGTGTAGAGGCCTGTGATGGCCCTGCGGATGGTGGTGGCAAGCTGGGGAACATCGTCTCGGTACATCTTCGTCAATGCATCAGGCTGCATGCGAAGGAAAAGCTGGAGGAACTCGCATTCATCGAAGGGGTCATAGTGGGTGTCCAAGATACGCTCTATGGCTCGGTCATCAAAAGAGACCCGGACACCCCTCACCCAGGACATCTTAGTCATATAAACAGTATCGTGATCGACGTTAGCCAGGAACTCCTTCAGGATTATGCTGGAGCTCGGCTCTGGAAAACTCACGAGACGCTGCCACTGTCGTCTGAGGATGACTGCCCTAGCTGGATTGTCCTCTGGTAGTGTATCCCATAAAATCTTTTTCTCTAATATTATCTTCTTTGGGAGGTACCATTTATCGAACTTCTCTTGGCATTCAGCTGTGCGGAAGCGAAGCTCATCAAAATCTGCAATTCTAGCTCGCTTCTTTCCTCCTTCAGCTGTGGCTTTCTTCCTGCCCTTAGCTATCTGTTTTCCCTGAAAATTAGAAAGGAATTCACATATATAAACAGGCAGCATATGATTCCCAGCTTTATTATCTTGGGTGGCACAGAGAAAATTTGAGTAATTTCGAGTTCAAACATCAATTTAGACAGAACTAACACACTTCAATTTGCTTATTGTTTATTTGTAATATGGTTCTTAACAATTCAAAGGTGCAACATGTATGTGTATAAGGGTGTGACAGCAAAATACACAATGTGGCTTATGCAGAAGATGTTGTCAGAGTTATTGTGAAGGAAATTATTGATGGGGATGCTGAAGTGCCTATCCCATCATCTGAAATCCAATATGTGAGACAAACCCTTGGCACATTTGTTGCGTGGCCCACACATCTTGTCAGGCTTGTGCCTCCCAGGTATTCATGAATCCAGTTTTTCATTTATATAACAAGTTGTTTGATTTATAAAATAATTTGTTGTTTATTTTACCTATTCAATATTTAATTAAGATGACGTGGTTATTTACAATGATAGGATTCAGAATTGTGTACAAAAAAACCCAATGAAGCGGTTCAAAGGTCAAACACTGATTGTGGAGATGACCCATTGGGCGACCTGATTCAGAACCTATTTGATTTTTACAAGAAGCCGGTGGAGTTGGTGTGGGATGGAGCTAAATTTGGTCTCCCTAATGCAGTGACATCATTCTTCATCACCTTTTCTGATGTCAACGAAATTGTTTCAGGCGACAAATGTTTTAACATATCTATCCTACAGTTGTGGATGATGTAAGTACATTAAGTTTCACGATGTGCAGTACAAAAGAAAATTTGTAAACCATTTAACCTTTGAATGATGTTTTATTTTGTGATGTAATGTGTTAAAATTAGGTTTATGGAAGAACAAACTACAAGCTTAAGGCATGGATCGGTCTATGGGTTCCTTGAGCCTCTCGAGTGTTTTAAATTTTAAATTTCTTATTGTTCTACTTCGGTATTTCATCTTGAATCAGCTTTCATACTTTGTTTTACTTCTTTAATTTGTTTATTTTAACATCAATTTCTTTTTGCAATGAAATTGGTACGCTAAGGTCTGTTGAGCCTGCTGAGACTCATCCTATGTTGTGTGGATTCACATGCTGTCTAGATTCACATGCTGTGTGGATTCACAAGTTAAGGCATCTATTATTGAAACTCCAAATGCTGGTGGGTAAAGTCATACTCTTGTGTCTTGTATAGTTCCTGGTAATTATAAGAAAATGTGGATATATGTTTATTTTAACGTTTGTTCCAGAAATTTTAAGTAGTTTAATAGGAATGGTTGGCTTGATGCTCGGCAATTTCTGGTCAATTCACTCGCCCCCATACTACTACAGGCGGCACATACAAAGACAGTTCTAGAACCCAAACGACGACGGTTCTAGAACCATCTTTGTTGCGGGTGTCATTGTAACTTGGGACTTTCGACGACGGTTGTCAAAACAGTCTTCGTATATATAATTTTTTTTATTTTTTTGTGAAAGAAACAAAGACGGTTGTTCCCAAAATCGTCTTTGTATGTTATGTGCACATACAAAGACGGTTTTTGGAACAACCGTCTTTGTTTCTTTATTTTCTTAATTTTTTTTTGCAAAAGTAGATAAGAAAACGATTTTTACCAAAACTGTCTTTGTAGGTGACCATACAAAGACGATTTTCTGGAGAACCGTCTTTGTTTTTGTATTTTTAATTTTTTTTATTAAAAAAAATAAGTTAAGAAGATGGTTATTCCGAAAACCGTTTTTGTTTGAAGACGATTTTTACCAAAACCGTCTTTTTAGATGACCATACAAAGACGATTTTCTGGAGAACCGTCTTTGTTTCTGTATTTTTAATTTTTTTTAATTAAAAAAAATAAGTTAAGAAGACGGTTATTCCGAAAACTGTCTTTGTTTGTCTACTTACGAAGATGGTTTTGGCAACAACCGTCTTTGTTTCTTTATTTTCTTAATTTTCTTTTTGCAAACGAATATAAGAAGACGATTTCTACCAAAACCGTCTTTGTAGGTGACCATACAAAGACGGTTTTTTGGATAACCGTCTTGGTTTTCGTATTTTTAAATTTTTTATTAAAAAAATAAGTTAAGAAGACGGTTATTCCGAAAATCATCTTTGTTTATCCACTTACGAAGACGGTTATGCAATAACCATCTTTTTTATTTATTTTCTTAATTTTTTTTTGCAAACGAAGATAAGAAGACGGTTTCTACCAAAACTGTCTTTGTTTCCGTATTTTGTTAATTACATTTTTTTTTTGTAAACGCATCTCCTTCTTTTTTTTCGAAATTGGTTTCTAGATATACTACCAAATGAATTAAAAAAATATACCACATTTAAGGGATTTTATTCTATAAAATAAAAAACCAAATTGTTAGTACACTAAAATTTGAAATTCAGCTTAACACCGTAAATTTAATTTAACACAAAATTAAATAAAATACCATGCAACATTATATTAAATGTAAATGAATGTATATAACATAATTAAAAAAATCATGCTCATCAAGCTGTGTTATCAATCTTAATCATTGTCCAATCCAAAACCAAACAGATACATAACATTGGAATTCTTTGTCAATTCCAAGGGCAATATAGTTATTCACACTCCAATCTCTATTGTGATAGGGACTTCCAAAAATTTATGAGGAAAAAATGAAGCAGAAATCTCTGAAGCTACTCAAATGATTCAAAATCCATCATTTTCTGCATCCAGAGTTGTCATGGAATGAAGATAGCCACGTTAGAAACAAAACCAAAACTGAAAAGAAAGTGCTCATGCTTATGAGGGTGTGCTAAGCAACATTCTACTTTGTTACAAAGACAAGAAAAAACAACTCATCTGGGGATTCTATCTCACACCTGGTACCACATTATAAGAATGTGTTAGCAAAATTGCAGAGGCCAGAAAAGTAGTACTACTTTAACACAAATCATCAGCTAAAAGGTGAAAGTGCTCAAAATAGAAGACACATGGGCATAGAGGGTTGAGGCTTACCAATTTTACCAATATTGGTCAATAAATCAAGACTACAATAGCATTTTCCAATACGCAATGCAAAGGATCACAACCTCAAAATGCAAGTCATCTACAGAAGCAGTTGAGAATGTAGGGACCAACTCAGCTCCATTTATAATTGGAAGTAATAAAACTATCTCCTGACTCTGGCAACTCCCATGTCAGGTTCAAAAGACTTGGTTGTGTAAACCAGTATTAGTCCCAAATTGCTCTAGGATTACTACCCTTTCACTTTGAAAACAAAAATGTGAATATTAGCAGGAATCAAACATCCACAATGCACTTTTTCAGGATAACACAACTGAAATAAATTGAATCCTATAATAAACTACAGCTCAGAACTTGAAGACTATACATGGGACAAAGAAACACGATTGTTACCAAACAGTTTATTACACCAAGGAAAGAAGGGGATCAAACTGATATGTAAATAAAAAGAGCTAAATTTGTTGAACCAAATAAAAGCAAAGATTCTAAATCGCTTTTAAATTCCAGCAGGAAAATAAATGCATTTTACTAAACAAATTAAACGACATGAACAAACTATATGGCATCTCCTGTAAAAAAAATTGAATTCTAAGATTGAGTTCCCAAAATATTGACCATAGAAGCTAACCTGGAAATATACGATGTAGCTAAGTTTGTTCAAGTCCAGATCAAATGCCTAACCAGTCTTGCATGCTCAAAAGAACATTAAATCAAACACAACTTCTTATTACACCACCAAGATAATAAAAGTAATTCACAAAACAACAACAAATATCAAATGAAGATTTAATTCACCTTTGTTAGAAAATGTCCTATACACAGAACATAATCAATTGGTGCTGTCATGGATTTACTGTGGACTATTTCACCTAGAATGCGGTCAATAGCTACTCCCTGATTAAATTAAATATAAGATAAGTGTATATATTTCAAATCACTATGAAAATTTTCAGGTTAAAACAGAACTGAGAGAGGTCATTACCTTTGTAACAATAGCAGCTCGCACCTTAACAGATTGGCTCCCTTGATTCAGAAGGATGATCTTCAATTTCATGTTCTGAATTAGAAGCAACTACATTACCCATGTGCATTTGTTGACCATCATTGGTGGCAAATTGTGGTATCACAGTCATAAAATCGCTAAGCTCAATTGAAGGATTGAATTGTTTATTTAAACCCTTAAAAGCTTCTATCACATTTGGGGGGCTAAACATTAACAGATCATAGGAATAAAAGGAATAAAAGTTGGTGTGTTCAAATAGACTAGAAAAAGGAATAAAAGGTATGGTGGGTTCAAACCAATAGCATTTAGGTTGCAATTCAAAGTGAAGCTACATAGTATGGTGGGTTCAAACCAAAGAAACACAACCACCCACCTGTTGTGCACAAGTAACAGCCATATGTTTAATTATAAGACAAAGAAATGCAGAAGTTTTTCAGAACTACAAGTGAAGGACAAGAAAATCAGACTACTCAATAAAAATAAAAGAACTCAGGTCAATTTCCTGTTTGAAAATCCAAACACATAAATCAGGTTTACCACCAACTTCGCGGTCAGCAGCAAATGCGTATGTGAAGTGTATCAGGTGAGAACTCTTAATTATTGTGAGAAATGGAAATATTTAATTACAAATCCTACATGATCTTTAATTTGTCTTTTGCCACTTACTTTTGCCACTGTGTATCTACAATACAAAGTCAAAGACATTACAAGGATAAGAAAAGGATCTCTAATTCTAACAAGACTAAGAGTAACACTCAAATAATCAAACAGTTTTTTCTCTATATGTAATGCTTCTTTTTTCCTTGTTTTCCTCTAAATACTCTTTTCAATTGGTGGAACACCCCAGACACCAACACCCAACTATACAAAATCTTAAAAATTATTGTTAATGCAGAGCAGTTTGCTCCTAAGGTTCTTACATTAAAATTGCATGGCAAATTAAATGATGCTAACAGAGTTGATATTGGTGGAGGAAGTGCATTAGGAATTGTCCCTGTGGTATGCATGAGACCTAGAAGGCTTTGAACACCCTCATAGCTCAATTCCTATAAATAGATTACAAAAAAAAACAGAACAACATGATAGTCAAAACACTTGAGTATTAGTTCATACACTTAAACATCATAATGCACCCTCATATAAGAAAAACCAAAATACATATACTAAAGCTCTACATTTCTAATATAACATTAAAAATAGACAGTTGCAAAGGAACTATTTTATGAATAGCAGTATAGAGACAATATTCAGAGTCAGCCCTTTTTCTTAGGAGTCTTAAGCCTTCAATTCTAAAATATATGATGTTTTTTTTTTCCACCAAGCAAGTGGAACTTTCAAATTGTTGTTACACTGATACTTTTAAGCACTTTTTGAAGGCACAAATTATCAAGTTTAATTGTAAAAACCATTTTCAAAATAATTTGACTGTAATATTTTTATGTCAAGGATATACTTTATATTTATATTTAGCTTTTACAATTACTTGTCCACACACATTTCTCTCATATCTTTTGTCATCCGACCTATCGATACGATTTATAATTTAATTGGTCAAAAAATCCTAGTGGGAACGATAACTCTCTTATCACTTTATTACTTGAGCGACCGGTGCACTTGCCGTGTTCACAGCAGCAGCCAATAGCCATTGGAGACTTGCCTGACTTGGAGGCTAGAGACGTGCCACCGTGTCGGAGGTGGAGGCTGACGATGGCGAATGGCGGAGCCGCGGTTATAGAGAAGTCAACGAACGCGTTTATGAGGCGCGATTCTGGCGGAGCAGGAGCTTAGTCTCGGGCTTTCGGTGGTGCAGTTCTGGAGGCGCGGGCAGCGCGGTTCTGGCGGAGCAGAAGCTTCTGGGTGGCGCTGTTCTGGAGTCATGGTCTCAAGCTCTCGGAATCTCGGTGTGGCCGTGTGGGTCTGCTACTGTGCTAGGGTTTCTGCAGAAGCCAAGAAGGAGAAAGTACCCGAGAGGTTATGGAAAAGAAATTTAAAGTGTGAACAAAATGATTTAATAATGATTTAAAAACATTCAAGGATTGTTATATAATTAACTATCGTTGAACACGCTTTTTAAAGACGGTCTTTAGAAAATCGTCGTTGTTAAAGTTGGTTATATTACAAAATTGCCACCACACACACATTCTAAGACGGTTAAGAACTATCGTCATTTCGCTGTCGTAAAATTCCGCTTTTCTAGTAGTGCCAATTGGTTTCTTCTTCATCCTTGCTCTTAACTATCAATTCTCCTGTTGACCTATTCATGACCTTTCATTGCACAGAAGCATTTTATTGATGTACTTTGCATTACTCAAACACTTGGTATAGATGTAGACTAGTGCCAGTGAACCATCTGTTGTAAATAAATCATAGTAAGTTTTCTCTGAGTCATTTTCTGCTGTAACCAATTTTTCAAATGGTAATAGGTTATACTATATATCATATTCTGTTGTCTGGTTGTGTTGGTAACATGCAAGTTTGCCTAATGCTTAAAATAGTATCTGTATATACTTTCTTTCAGCGGGCTGATAATCTAAGATGTTTAGGTTCATTGTTTCGGTGACGCTAATGGTGTGCATTATATTGTGTTGGTACACCTTTCGTCTTTTCTTATCACTTTCAATTATTGAAAAGAATTTTCTTTCATAACTGTAGGAGGAATCACTATCACTTGGTCTATATGGTAATCAAAGGTTGGCAACTTTGATTGGTTGTTGCTATGAAGAGGAGGAGAGGTTGGTTGTGGCAGAATGTATGCCCAATGAAACACTTGCAAAGCACCTTTTTCATTGTAAGCTCCTTTTATGCAATTTTTTAATCCTTTAAGTGTTGAACATCTAATCCCTAGAGCACGCCACAAAGTTTTCTAGTTTTTTAGTAGTTTTGATTGTTAATCAAGTAGGCACTGACGTACGTAGCAATGACCTTATTCAACAACCAGGGACAACAATGTTACTTTCTAACCTCGTCCTTAGTTTCCTCCGAATCTTCAATGCTCCCTATAAATACATAGAGAAAAAAGCAGCCTTAGACATCTCCAAAACATCTAGGAACATAAAAGAGGTGAGAAGGGAAATTAAAATCAATTCAAAAATAGAAAAAAAAAAAGTAGAAATAGAAGAGAAAGTGAGCAACAAACAGATTCTGGCTGTTGGTCACATAGCTGCTAATCCAAAACAAACATACTTGTATTTGCACTCTTCGACCATAATCTTCCTCCAGAGGCTTTAGATGTTGTGGTGGTTAAGAACCTCTATTTATCCT
This sequence comes from Glycine tomentella, assembly GCA_007407185.1. Classification (NCBI taxonomy): domain Eukaryota; kingdom Viridiplantae; phylum Streptophyta; class Magnoliopsida; order Fabales; family Fabaceae; genus Glycine; species Glycine tomentella. Next base: position 73,683 of record PYAF01000795.1, read on the forward strand.
GTGATCCTTACATGAGAGGAATCAAGAAAACAGATAAAAATACACTCTTCTATTCCTTCTCTGCTGATTCTGTAAGCACACACTTACTCAATTCTTTATATAATCCATGTTACATTTTTGGTCTGTGCTTCTTTCAAATAATATATGTAATTATAAATTAAAAAGAAGGAAAGAAAAATGTGTTTGGCTTTTTTTTTAAGATTTAATTTTGTGGGTTGAAAATTTTCTGTTAGCTAATAATTTTCTTTTAGCCACCTTATATCTCCTTTAACTAGCTGTTAACTATTTGTGAACTTTTTCACTTGTAGGTATGCCTGGTATGACTGCTTATGCATGTTTGTATGAAGTTGGGGTCCCTAAGAAAGGAGATCTTGAAAGTCATGGTGGGCCTCCTGATTGCATTGTATGTTTTATACTATAGCTAAAACTGTACCCTAATTTCCCCTCCCCCAAAATAGGAATTAGAAAAAAACCAACAACAACACAGTAGTTTGGTGATTTTTCTAATTTTCTTCAATGTTTTTCTGTTTCCTTTTCCTTTCTGGTGGGTGGTTGGGGGGATTTTCTAGCTTCTCTGCAAACTTCGTGAACTCGTGCTTAGAGAATTGGGATTCAGAGATATCTTCAAAAAAGTCAAGGTAAGTTTAACTGCTATTTGGGATGTCGTTTGTTACTGCTATGCAACTATGGATAATAAAATATCAAAGAAAAGTGTGTGCTAATCTGATTGTAGTTGATTACATGGAACATCATGCACGAATTATGGAGGAAAAATTAATGGAATTGTTTTCAGATGTAGCCAAATTTGAGTTGTTGAAGAATTTAAACACATCATGTTAACTTGTTATCAATTTTAATTAAGGATGGCTGGGGTGGTAACATGACAATATTAATGCCCAATGTAGTTTTATTTCACCCAATTATGCTACTATTTTCTGATTGACTTCAATAGGATGAAGAAAATGCAAAAGCCATCACACTATTTGAGAATGTTATTTGTCTTAATGATGCCATTGAAGATGAAGGCAAGCGACCTGTTGTCTAGTTAGAGGAATTTTTGCTGGAAACATATTTGATCTTGGTTCTGCACAGGTAGGGTGATTTACATGCATTCTTTTGATACCTCTGCATAACTAAATTAAGACTCTTTGCCAAACCAGACTGCACCTACTTGTTCATTCGATCACCAATTTTACTTGGTTAAGCTGTAATCTGCATCTAACTATCTATGACTATTCTTTTATGTTTCATATTACAGTACCAATCCCATTATCCATTCTTTCCACTTTCCTATTCTTTGGTTTAGTTCCTGTGTTCTGTGAAGAATAAGGACACATGGAGTGGCTAATTATCCTTAAAATACAATATTCCTTAACTTTCCTTAGTTGGTTGCTGGTAGTACTATTGTCTATTTGTCACTGGTGTTATCCCATTTTCTGATATCATTTGGTTTAGTTCCTCATTCCTGTGCGAAGAATAAGGACACATGCAGTGGCTAATTATCCTTAAAATACAATATTTCTTAACTTCCCTTGGTTGCTGAAACTTTTTGCATGGGTAACTATATATTCTTGAAACTTTACCTACGCTAGGTATGATTTATTTTCCTACTAGAAGAAATTTTTTTTTAATTATCCCAATCATAGTAGGGTGTAGAACTATATCTATTTGTACTTTAAGTATATGTATATACCTTATTCTTTTCACAATTTCTTGAAGCTTGCAGATGTTTTCTCTAAGGATGGAATGTCCTTTTTGGCTAGTTTTCAAAATCTCGTTCCTCGACCTTGGGTCATTGACGATCTTGACACTTTCAAATTGAAATGGAGCAAAAACCCATGGAAGAAGGCAAGTTTGACATGTATAAAGAGATACAATTTTATCATTGATAATTGAATTTTTTTGTCTTCTGGCATGTTTTATGTCGTGGTACTATTTTAATATTGTGCCTTTTATCATGCAAGTTATCATATTTGTTGATAACTCTAGTGCAGATATCATTTTGGGTATTATGCCTTTTGCACGAGAACTACATAAATTTTTACCAAATCAAGTGTTGTGCCATTGAAATCTCTTTAAAAATACAGGAGTTATTTGTTCTACCAAATGCACCAAAGTGAAGCATAGGTCATTGCCCCAAATATTTTGCATCTTTATTTCTACCAAAAGCCATAAAGTCGCAAAACTTTAGGATATTTGAATTCTAAATCAATCATCTGAACTCTAATTTCTGGATAAAACGTGTCAATGATTGTCTTGTTGTACATGATTATTAGCTTTTTCGATTTTAATTATATGTTTGAAATCAAAACTGCTTTTGAAATTTTGTTCTTACAGCTGCCATCTTCAACATATCTTATGTGATTCTATATGAACGCAGGTTGTATTGGCTGCTAATGACTTACCATCCATCAATGATGTGACTTGTTCTGAGCTAGTTGAAATTATATCAAAGGTAATGAAAATAAGTTTTGGATAAACTTTTTGAAATTGCCACATTCTTTGCTAACTCCATCATGTTCGCTTCCATTTATCTAGCTTCCTCAAAATCAGTATTGGCCTTCTGATCTACTGTATCGAATTCCACAATCAACATCATCATCTCAGGTAACCCAATCCCCACCCTTGCAACAATTTTCGCAGTATCAGCAGCTACAACACCAAATTCTGTACATAACCTGTACATTATCTAGAGGATGGAGGATACTCAGCTGCCTTTAGATTTTAACTTTGTACATGATCCGTTGAATGTGCATAATCCCCAGAGGGGATGGGTCAGGGTAAAGAAGTTGTACTGCATATACCCTTTGAACAATGGTGGGCACCAAATTCTGTTTGAACAATGTTATCCACCATGTCCTGTATGAAAAATGTTGTCCAGGACCCCATGCAAGGATGCTCCGTTCAAACTCTCAAATCATTGTGTGTTTTACATATATATTTAACAATAAAACATTGTTAATGCTTCTATTTGGTTCATTAACATTTGCTTCGAATAGAACATTAGGAATCTTACAGTCTCCCTCCTATTTTTTATAGACTTATTGGATTGGACTTGTTGATTGACCTATATTGGTTGTGCTAATGATTTTCCTGTGTGTATGGTAATTGTGTTTCAAATTGTTGATCAAGCATATATGTATATTTATATATTGACAACAATATATAACTACAAAATGATATCCCTAATAATGCTAATTTCAATCAAATAATACACATATACACATATATGGTGAATATATACCTCAAGTCAATGCATTTTGTTAATTAACGGAAAACTAAATAATAATGCCAGTAAAGACGGTTTCGTCAAATGACCGTCGCCGTTTGATACTTTACCAAAATGCATTATTTAAAAAAAGTTATTCATCAAAGTCAGTTATTTTAAAAAATTGTCTTTGTATCTTATCAATCAAAGATGATTTTTTAAAATAACAGTCTTTGAATTTCAACAAATATATAAAAAATGCATTTTGGGACCTTTTAAGACGGTTATTTTAAAAAACTGTCTTTGTAAGTAATGATTCAAAGTTGATTTTTTAAAATAACCGTCTTTGAATTTGAACAAATAAAAGAAAATGCTTTTTGGGACCTTTTAAGACAGTTATTTTAAAAAACCATCTTTGTAAGTAATGATTCAAAGTCGATTTTTTAAAATAACAGTCTTTGAATTTGAACAAATAAAAAAATGCTTTTTGGGACCTTTTAAGGCGGTTATTTTAAAAAACCGTCTTTGTAAGTAATAAATAAAAGTCGGTTTTTTAAAATAATCGTCTTTGAATTTCAACAAATAAAAAAATGCTTTTGTGGACCTTTTAAGACGGTTATTTTAAAAGACATTCTTTGTAAGTAATGAATCAAAGTCGGTTTTTTAAAATAACTGTCTTAGATTTCTTGGGTGAATTTTGGATTTACAAAATGAAAGAAATTCGAAATTGATAGAGGAAAAGATAATTTCTCGTTGCATGATGATGTGAAATATATAATTATAGGAGTTGTGAAATTATGCTAAAGATATGACTAAATACAATAATTATGTACAAAAACTATTCAAATATTACATTAGAAATTACAACAAATTACATGACAAATTGTTATTGGTATGGAGTATCCACAAGTTTTGTTGATATCAAATCTTCGTCAAGGAACTTAACTGACCACTTTTAGTGGAGTTCTCCTCTTCCAACCATGTTTTTTTCCTCCACAAGACTCGAAACCGAGACCTTGCTTAAGGTAATCGAGTCCAGTACTACTCGGACAAACTACTTAGTCCAATAACATGGTAAAAAAATTCAGCAATTAATATGCATATTTTGTTCCATATATCCAACATTTTTTTGGTCCAAATATATAGCAATTTTTTTCATATTCTGATCCTCATTTGAAGGTTTTGAATGGCCAACTTTTGCCCAATAATGAGAGAAATTGAAGGGCCCCAAGTGTCTTAGTGAAAGTATTAGCTAATTGTGTATTATTTAAGACCCGTATTTGTATAATTTATGAATAAGTGGTTGAATAATTAAAAAGATAAAATTTAATTTAATTTCAATGCTAAAATATTAATTAAGAAAATTATAGGGATCAAAAAGAGAACAAATTGAGTGAATCAAATGAAGCCTTATATTAATATTTTTTTAGGGAATGAATAGGGGATTGTTAAGTGATATCATCCTATAGAGTCAAACCTTTTTTTGTATATATACAATAGATATGTTAAGGCTATGTTTGGCAAGGCATTTCAGCTAGCTTCTAGCTTTTGTTACTAATTGAGAAGCATGTTTGATTATTCGATCAACATCAACAACACCTTTAACCCAAGCTAATTGGGGTCAATGGTAGATGAACCCAATGATAGATACGAGAAGGTTGAAAAAAAAAAGAAGATAAAAGCAAAGAAGGGGGGAAGAAGGAGGAGGGAGATGAAGAGGAAAATGACTAGAAAGGGACCATCTGGAACATAGAGATAACAACGGGTCTAACCCTACACCAAGCTTATAGTTTTTCTCCATTATGTCATAAGACAAACCGTTCGCCAATTTTTATCTCACTCCATTAAGTCTTGTTTAACTATCTTACCTCAGGTAAGTTTTGGTCTACCTCTATCTCTCTTGGTAACAAACTTTTGTTCTTAGGAGAGCATCCAAGGACCGTCTCATTACGTTTCTAAACCACCTCAATCTATATTCCCTCATCTTTTCACTCACCAGTACTATTGTTACCTTTGGTCGAATATCTTCATTTCTTATCTTATTCATTTTCGCATAACTACACATCCCCCTTAACATCCTCATTTCTACTACCCCTATCTTTTGCTCGTATTGCCTATGTGCTAGCCAATATTTAGCTCTATATAACATTGCAGGTCTTACAGTTGTTCTGTAGAATTTTCTTTTAGGTTAAAGGGAATTTTGTTGTCACATAACAACCCAGATGCACTCTGTCATTTCATCCACCCTGCTCTGATTCTATGATTTACATCCTCATCAATATCTCCACCTTTTTTGTAAAATTGATCTCAGGTATCTAAAAGAATCTTTCTTGGGTACCTCTTGACCAAGTAGATGCACAGGGTCTTGATCATAATCTCTTACCAGTCAAAACTCACATTTTGTAACGCACTGAAATTTTGATAATTGAAAATATATGTTTGATGTATTTTTTGTATTATATAATTAATTTATTAATTTGGATTATTTGAAATGGTGTGTGAATTATCCTTGTTCAACTACTTGGAGTGAATGTGGTGTATGTCTAAACCCATTAGACATTGATTTTCCAAATCTACCTTGCAATGAAACCTAATCTTCAAGCTTCTTCAAGAATACAAGTTGTCCTCAATTTCACTTGCAACCCAAGGCAGAAAGAAAGCTTCAAAGTGCAGCAATGAAAGATGGAAGTATTGGGAAATCGAGGGGGTAAATATCGGGGAGATTTACAACTGGGTAACCATATAAGTGAATTAGACACCACACCTTAACTCAAAACCTTAAAGCTCAGGTTTATGGGTCTTCTCCTCACTTATATGGTGTTAAACTTTTTCTATTTCTATCCGATGTGGGACTTTAACTCACACTTGTACTCAACAATCTCCCCCTCAAGCGTGAGTCTCTTCCGCATGGTAAACAAACTCCCCCTCGAGCGGAAACCAAATCTTGTACCGTTGCAACAACACTTGCAAGACTCGCTGCCTGGCCTACACATGCATGGACTCACTCGCCAGGAAGACTTTCGATACAAAGGATCTCATGTCCATGGATCCACAAATGTCGCCTAAACAAAAGAGCCGGTCACCAAGTCGAACCATCGGCTTTGATACCAATTGTTGGGAAATCGAGGGGATAAATATCGGGGAGATTTACAACTGGGTAACCATATAAGTGAATTAGACACCACACCTTAACCCAAAACCTTAAGGCTCAGGTTTATGGGTCTTCTCATTACTTATATGGTGTTAAACTTTTTTTATTTCTATCCGATGTGGGACTTTAACTCACACTTGTACTCAACAGGAAGAAGGTGAGAGATGAAAATGGAAGACACCATGGGGAAGCTCTCAAATAAGTCTAGGAAGAATGGTCACAATAGCATTGAGAAGCCATTGATAAGACCCAAGAAGTTCTTGCACAAGAACAAGAGAGAAACTCTCACAAACAAATTTTGTTTTATATTCGATGATCAAAAGTGACTACATTCAGTTTTTGGGTAGCCATATATAGCCACGAAATTACGACTAAATGCAAGGGAAATTACAAATGAAATGATTTAGAGTACAAAATCCAGCCCTTGTTATTCTTGAGTTGGTGTGCTTCTTCATGCTTGTCCAAAAGATACAAGTTAGCTTTGATATGGTCTTGAAGGGCTTGAGTACTAGCTCTTGTCATGGATCCTCTAAAGCTAACCAAAGGAAATTCTTAAAGTTCTCCTTCTAGACTTTTAGCTTGCAATGGACCTCCATCAAAATGTTAGGTTATGTGGAATCTGATTGATCTGCATTGAAATTGTGCAATTTCGAGTTTGACCCAAAACCTATTTTTGGTAAAATAACAATTCCGAATTGGTTAACTGTTGGATTGCCTTCAACTTTTAAAGGCATGCTCTTAACCCACATATGAAAATTGTGACCGTTGGGATTTGTGAAATAACATTTAGAGCATGAGATATTATCTTTTTATAGAAGTGGTGAAAATTTTAAATATTGGGTCAGCTCGCCCAGGCGAGAAGAATTCGCTTGGGCGAGTAAAGTCAGCTACAAATACATGCAGCAGCATGAAATCACAAGTTTTATGCTTCCTTCTTCTTCAAAACAGCCATCCAACCTCTCACCCTCCTCCTCCACCACCCCGGCCACCAGTGACCGCCATGAGCCGCCGTCACTTGCCATCGAACCACCGCAAGGAGACGAACACTTTAATCGGAGCAGAATCTTCAAAACTCAACTCGAGGATTTAGTAGAGAACGAAGTCTCCAATACTCTCTTTGCGGTGTCTTTGAGGTAACCATGTTTTCTATGCTTTCTCCTAGCTAATTTGAACCTCTCTTAGTATCTTTTAACTATCCACTGTCAGTGCATTGATGGGCCCATGTTTCATACTTCATAATTGCATGGAAATAGAATGGTGGTAGTAAGTACCGCAGGTACTTAGGGGCATATCAATCTGTTTGGAACTCCCTTGTGACTCTGGTTGATCACCATGGGGGGGAGCGGCCTGTGCACGACAGGGTAACCTCGACGAGCTATTGTGTCATTTTCCTAAGTGAGAGTGTCATGTGGGCACACTTAGTCTATTTCCTGATGAATGGTACCACATTGAATTTGAGAGTTGAGCCAGGTGCATGCATCATTCTAAGCATAATTGATTTGAATTGTGGAAAAAATTGATGACTAGTTTGTTGAGTGTGTGTTGAACTGATTGATTAATGAGAATGATTGTGGTTATCATTATGTTATATTCCTAATCGTTGTTATCTGGTGCTTGTTGATCTTGTATAATAAACTCACCCTTTCAATTTTGTAATGTGTGGTTGGTACCTGTGATTATCGCGAACATTCATTCGTGGAAGCAGATGAGCAGCAGTAGGTGATATTGGAGAGAGATCCTTTTGTTGGAGCCGCCAAGCCGACGTGCTAATGTTGAAATTTATTTTGGGAGAGAGTTGTGTTTTGTTATCAACTCTTTCTTAGTTGGTTCCTTGTTCCTCTTTGATCAGACATGTAATCTCAAGCTTATATGTGTGTGTGTGTGTGTAAAAAAACTAAATTATGTTCTGACATGTGAATGATATGTATATGTTTAATATAGTTATATATGTATTCATTTAAGTATGTGTGCGTTTTTTATGAGTGTATTATCACAGGAAATTTACCCCCATTTTCACAATCAAATTAATAGAGTTTCATTTAAATTTTGAAAATAATAAGTTTAGAGTAGTGATATTGTAGCGACGAGGCGGGTTCGTTACACATTTCATATACTCAGTCTTGCTCCGTCTTAACGTGAGTCCTTTAGACTCTAAAGTGCTTTTCCACAATTCAAGTTTCCTATTAACACTGTCTTTGGCCTCATTAGTAAGCACAATATCATCTGCAAAAAGCATACACCACAACACTTTCTCTTGAATGTCTTTTGTAAGTTGATCATTAAGGCAGAGAGATAAGGATTAAGAGTCGAACCTTGGTGTACACATACCGTGATAGGAAAATAACTTGATGTTCCATTACATGCTTTCACACACGTGGTAGTCTCATCGTGCATATCCTTAATTGCATTTACATACTTTAATGGTACTTTTTTCGTCTCAAGAGCCCACCATAAAACTTTTCTTGGGACCCTATTGTATGCTTTCTCAAGAACTATGAACTTCATATGTAAGTCTTTCTTCTTTTATCGATACATTTCCATTAATTGTCGCATAAAGAAATGACTTCCATGGTACATCTTTCTCACATAAATCTAAATTGATTTATAGAAACCTTAGTCTCACCTCAAGCGATGTTCAATAACTCTCTCCGACAACTTAATAGTAAGGCTCATAAGCTTAATGCCTCTATAGTTATAATAATTATGAATATTTCCATTGTTTTTGTAAATAGGCACAAAGATATTTTTCTTCCAAGCATCGTTAAACAATTTCTTTAGTAGCTTCTTAGTAGTTTCTAATATTTTTTGAAATGTTATTTGAAGTTACATTTTTTAATATGCTAGCTTTTAGTTTCTAGTTTTTTTATATTTTCTTCCATTTTCATCCTCAATATATTTATTCAATTTCCTAGTCACCATTTTTTAAGAAATCATTATTTTATTATTTTTCTGTCATTTTACACTTTTCAACTAATTCAACGATTTATTTTACCAAACACTTATAACTTAATAAATTAGTTTTTTAATTTTCAATTATCAGTTAATTTTTCAACTTCTAACTAATTTTTTAACTAGTTTTGCCAAAAATAAGTTAAGATTATCGCAATATTGTTTGGTTTAAAGGCACTCAGTATTTCTTGAGTTTGCTTATAGTGCCTGTACAAAAATATTGTTAGATCAATCACTGGCTTGTAATTAAGTCTTAGACTATTATAAAAGCACCAAGTACACACACTTTTTGTTCTTGTTTGCAATACACACTTATTCATATATTATTGTTGTGTTGGTTTTATGACCGAATTGGACGTTTAAGTGTTTTTACTAGTATCTCTCACCTTCGCAATTATTCTGAACCAGCGCACCTTATTCATCATACCCACAATTAGAAGATTTAGAGAGACTTAGAGATTCTTAAAGTTATATCAAAATGATAAATTAATGAAAATTAATTAATATACTAAGTTTTATTAATGGCTAAAGAAAAGCATAATATAACACATAAAGAATGCATACGAAGCTAGCCAAATTAATTAACCCTGAAATATAAATTTTGTACCAACTCAATAATAGCTCAAAACAGCTCTATATTGGGATGGGACAAGTTGGGCATCAACTGGATGAAATTACCGAGCTAATTTAGCTGCGCTCATCTACCTTCATAATGAAGATACTGCAATTGGTAAAAAGGTTAACAACTTTTTTGGATATTAGACTTTCGTACAAACATACCACGTAAAGGTTCAAATTTTGATGTAGTGCGTGTGAATAAAAATATTCAATCACGGGAAATGACAAGTTTCTTTTTCATAAAAGGATATATTAAGCATAATGCAATAGAACCTACCTAGCGTGATGACTATGTATCTTTCAAAGAGATCATGCTATATTTTTGTTTGTTGGGTGCATGGCAGGCATCTTATTTCTGTTATAAATTTTATATAGTTTTGCGACCAATCGTCTAATCATCGAACCTAAAAACAATATGAAAATGAAAATGTGTGGTGTTACACAAACACGACAAAACCTAATAATTTATAGAATGATTATATTTTGACAATAAATTTTTTAAAAAATTCGATCAATAACTTTTGTTTCTCTTTTTGTCTCTTCTCATTACACTACATCATCAATCAAATCAATCATTTATCTCTCATTTCTTCCTTTCTTTCTCAAATTATAAACAACTTAAGGTTATCCAAAAATATTTTTCTAATTTATAGTTGTATTGTATGGGCTTATGGGTAGTCGGCACTAACAAACCGACTACCACTTTCCACACGATGTCTTAGTGGACTACATAGGTAATTATCAACTCAGCCATTACCATTTTTTATAAGACAATAAGTGATGTATGAACAGGTAAGTTACATTTCATTCATCATACACTTCATAAACAGGCACTGACTTTAGCATCGAAGTCCCTTTCCAAGTACCCCACGTTACTGCCATTGGAGAAGGAGTTCGGGAACACGGAAAGGAGACTACTCACAGATCAGACTACGAAGAATCTAGTAAGAACATTTGATGACCACCATGGGGCCGAAGCAAAATTTCCTTCGGTCACAAGAGTATATGGTAGCAACTTGGAGTTTGACGTTAAGGTCAACTACAATGGGGAAAGTTCGATGATGCAACAATTCAGAGAGCAATTTGAGGCTCTTCAGAAGAAAAACATAGAGGAGATGGTTGCGTTACAATAAAAACAGGAAGCAAATATGCAAACTTTATGTCAAGAAAATGAGGCTATTCAAGCATAGTTACAACATTCACAAGCAAACAGGCAACAGACAATTCCAACCCACAGCGTCACAACAAAAGGAGAGCACTCTTCACATGACACTAATTGTCATACAAGCATGTGATGTGTTGCAAACACATCTTAGTTTTAGGCTAGTTTTAGGTTATAATTTAGTTAAATAGTTAGGAATTAGATTAAGAATAAGTTAGTTTGTTGTTTATATTCCATTTTGTCTCATTCCATTACCAATTTGTGATTTCAGGGCAAAAAGAAAGAAGAAAACAGAGTTGAAAGACTTGCGCGGATCGGGCCAGATCCCGCGCGAGTCGCGCCACAATAAAATACCAAGCCTCAGTTTCGACCAAGCCGCGTGAATCGCGCCAAGGGCCACGCCACTAGCGTCAGATGCCAAAATCAGATCCCCAGCTTCGAAGACCTCACGCAATCAGCATGGAATCCACGCTGTAAGGGCCAATTAATCGAAGATTCCGAGCGATCCGTGCCAACTCCCGTGCGAGTCGCGCCACAAGGTTCAAAGGCAGCTATTCATTCGAGTTATCCGCGCGATCAGTGCCGATTCTCGCGCTACCAGCGCCATAAGGATCCTGTTGCCTGATTTAAAAGATATGGCTCGAAAATTGCAGGAAAAACAGAGTCTTGGTTACCAGAATTAAGTTATCTGCAAGGAGATTATAAAAAGGCCTCTGGGACTGAAGAGAACACTAGACATTAGATTTTATCATTCTAAACCTCTGGAATTCAGAATCAAGGCTAGGGTTTTTACTGCAGAATCATGTTTTCCATGACAGCTTTTGTGTTCTTGAAGCCTATGTCATGCTAAACTTTGTATTGTGGTTAGGCCAAGAACCGATGTGAACTCCTCTGTAACTTGATTGGTATTGAATGAGATTGTTATGATTATTTTATTTTACTCTGTTCTTAATTGTTTTATTCTTACTTAGAATTGGCCATTCTACTTAAGTGCTGAGGGTTAGGATTCGCAATAGGGATGTTGGGATTCTAATTTCTGACCCAAGTAAGATAACAATTGTTCATTGCCTAGGGATAGGGATGTGTGATTGCAGAAACTTATAATATAGTCTTTTAAATGCTTAACTTGATAGAATTCACTAAGGGATTAGGTTTTTGATTCAGGTTAAAGGGTTAATTCACTAAGGGATTAGGGGTTAACTAAGTTAGGAAAGATTTATTCTCTGAGCAATCAGAACCAATCAAACTTGATAACCAGTTAAGTGAAAGAGGTAGGGAACAAAGGGGATTGCGTCTTGACCACAATTATTCCGCCCATTGGTTACAACTTTCTCTTTATTTTACTGCATTTACTTCTTTTAATTTCTGCTCTTATTCAAACATTCAACCACTCAACAACAATTCTTTAAAACATTTTCTCTTCCAATTGCTTAGACTGCTAATTACTGTGATTTCACACCAATCCCTGTGGAGACGATACTTACTTACCCACTTTATTACTTGGAACAAACAGTGCACTTGCCGTGGTCGCAACAGTATGGTTGGACAATCCCACCAAAGATCTCAAAGTCAACTAGTTGAGTTATGTCAACGACATCTATTTGTCAATAGAATTTTGGATGCTCCCCTTCCTCTTGGATGGAAGCCTTTGAGCATTGATTAATATGATGGAACCACAAATCCTAATGAACACTTGGAGGTGTAAATTATGGAAGTAAATTTATACACTAATGACAATGACATTTTATGTAAGGTCTTTTCGAGTTTCTTGAAAGGTACCCGCTCTAACTTGGAGGCATCTACTTCCTCCTCAGATGATTGACTCTTTTGACACATTTGTTGAATGTTTTGGTGCTTAATATGCCACATGCCAACCTCACCACATGACATCAGTAGCATCGATCAACTTGCAACAAGCAGATAACAGTCATTACATGGTTTTATGGGTTGATTTTCACAAATTTTGATTATAATTCAAGAACTCAGAGTAGCCTTTCATTCCATGATAACAACACTCAAGCTAGGGGCATTTGTAGATAGTTTGTGTACGAAGAGGTCAGTAAACATGGATAAGTTGAGACATTGTGTAGCTGGCTTTATCAAGATAGAGGAGTTGTCTGAGTTCTGTGATAAAGTTAGATAAGACCAGAAGAAGCCTGATTATCACAAAGAGAAACTAAAACATGTCAAAGAGAAACCAGGCCGACTGCACCAAACAATACAAATATCATTGGAACTATGGTCATTCTATTGAAGAATGAATAGTTCTGAAGGATAAAATTGAAGATTTGGTTTAGAAAGTATGTTTAAATGATTTTTTCAAAGGAAATAACTATAACCTTGACAGATATAGAAGAGGAGGCAGAGGTGGTCGCAGAGGCGGTTTCAGAGGTGGATATGTCAGAGGTTGGGGCACAATAACCAACAACCTACAAGAGAAGGTGAACAAAGGCAACAAGAAAATCCTTCAGGCATAGTCAGAGGTGTAACTAATACCATTGTTGGTGGTTTTGATGGAGGATGTTTTACAAACTTCACCAGGAAATGACATCTCCAAGCTCTAAAAAGAGTCAATTTTGTAAGAATAGAAGAGTCTCTACACTGATTTCTACCAGTATTAACATTCACAGACACAGACTTGTTCAGAAATGATCCAACACAAGATGACCCAATGGTGGTTACAATTATAATAGTTGGATGGGCAATTCAAAAAAGTCTAATTGATTAAGGAATTTTTGCTAATATTTTATACTGGTCTATCTTTGAAAAATTAGATGTTTCTCACAATCTTATGCAACCTCATGAGAAACCTATAATAGGTTTTGCAAACGAACGAGTTTATTCTAGAGGAAAAATAGACCTGTTGACTACCTTTGGCTTAGGCAAACTTTCCTAATTATTAACAGTTCCATATGTTTTGGTGGATGCAGACAACTCGTAAATGTCCTACTTGGCAGACCTATTGTGAACAAGCTTGGAGCCATTATTTCTACATCTCATTTAGCAATAAAATTTCCCTCATCCAGAAGGGAAATTGTCACTGTCAAAGCTAATAAGATGGATGCTCGAGAATGCTATATAAAGACTTGCAAGATTGAACCCTGCAATATGGTGAAATAGAAGAAAAACAACAAGGCACCAATATCAACGTTGTTGTCACCTCATTGGAGGATCTGGACCCCCAATCAAGTTTTGATGATCGATGTCCAATCCCAATTGAAGACATTGAGCCTTTCCAAATCGGTAGGGAATCACATCAATGCACCAAAATTGGAAAACAGATGGAGTATTCAATACGAAAATAAATAGAACAAGTGCTCCTAAGCAATGCTGATCTGTTTGCTTGGAGCAGGTCCGACATGCCAAGTATTGACCCCAACTTCATTTTCCACAAACTTGCAATTTTCTCTTAAGCAAAACTTGTAGCTCAGAGAAAACACAAACTTGGAGAAAATAGGAGAAGAGTTGTAGAAGTGGAGCAAATTGTTGAAGGTCGACTTCATTCGTAAAGTAGACTACACCACTTGGTTGACCAATGTGGTTATGTGAAAAATCAATTGGAAAATGAAGGGTGTATGTGGATTACACCGACCTTAATAAAGCAAGGATGCTTACCTTTTGTCTAGCATCGATAAATTAGTTGATAGGGCATGCGGGTTCAAATTACTCAATTTTCTAGATGCCTACATGGGCTGCAATCAAATCAAGATGTACCCACCTGATCAAGAAAAAACAACATTCATCACTAATGGAGTCAACTTTTGTTACAAGGTAATTCCTTTTGGCCTAAAAAATGTAGGTGCCCATATCAAAGGCTCATGGATAAAGTTTTTAAGGAGCAAATCAGAAAGAATGTAGAAGTATACATAAATGATATGGAAGTGAATTCATTCTCTCCTGATCAGCACGCTCGTGACTTGGCTAAGATCTTTGTAGAGCTTAGAAAACACAACATGAGGTTGAACCCTAAAAAGTGCACTTTTGGGGTTGGAGGAGGTAAGTTCTTGGGTTTATGTTAACCTTTAAGGGGATAGAAGCAAATCCAAACAAGCGTGAAGCTGTCATAGCAATGAGAGTCTAGTAAATGTGAATGACGTCCAAAAACTAACAGGGAAGCTAGTCTTTCTTTCTTTCCCTCAGTTCTTACTCAAGATGGCAAAGAAGGCAAGACCATTCTTCAAGTTGTTGAAGAAATCACATATTGACTTTGTTTGGGATGAAGAGTGTGAGAAAATATTTACAGAATTCAAGAATTTCTTGGTGACTCCTCCAATTCTAACTCAACCCACACCAGGTGATGAACTCCTACTTTACTTATTAGTTTCTAATACAACTATTAGTTCAGTATTGATGCAAGAAAACGATAAAAAGACAATTGCCAATCTACTTTACTAGTAGAGTCTTACAAGGAGTTGAACAAAGGTACCAGATGATTGAAGAACTAGCATTATTAGCGGTGAATTCCACAAAGAGGTTGCATTCATACTTCCAAAGTCACCAAATCAAAGTCAAGACCGACCACCCCATCAAAAAAGTTCTTTGAAAGCCATAGCTCACTAGAAGGATGGTTGCATGGTCCATAGAGCTATCCGAGTTCAAACTACAATTCCAGCCATGAGGACCAATTAAAGCTCAATGCTTGACTAACTTCATGGCAAAGCTTCCCCCTAAATCAAGTAGTAGTGATGAAGGTGATTGGTGGATGCTCTATGTTGATGAAGCCTGTAACCCTAAGAGTAATGGAGCAAGAATCACTCTTAAAGGACTTGGGGATATCTCCCTCGAGAAATAATTAAGGTTTGATTTCAAAACCTCTAACAATTAAGCTGAGTATGAGGCTTTGATTGCAGGGTTAAAATTAGAAAAAGAAGTTGGAGTGAAGAAAGTCAGGTGCAAAAGCAACTCCAACCTTGTCACTAGCCAAGTGAATGGAGATTTTCAAGTCAAAGACATACAAATGTATAGGTACTAACATCTAATGATGTGTTTGCTCAGTTGGCTTGATGAGTACAAGCTCAAGCACATTTTTAGGAAAAACAATGACAGAGCAGATGCACTATCAAAATTGACGAGTTCCAAGAAGTTGGGGCAACACAAAACATTCATAAAAGAGACTGTTAGACTCAGGGGTAGCTAGAGAGGATCAATGAAGCTGAGGTTCTTAGACATTGAAATGTTTAGGTTTTTTACATGCCAATTCAATTGAATGGCATTTGCAATTTATGTATGTCTAAGTTGATGTCTCCTATGATCCATTGCATAAAAATCATTCATATTTTCACAAAAGCAAAAGTTTCATAAAAAGCTTATCTGAAACACAAGGTTTTCATGAGTGCATAAAACGCTAAGTGTTCCATGTTTCAAGTTTTGGGAAAAATGTTTTCTCACTGGCTATTGAGTACCAGCAAGTGATAATCTATTACTTGAAAACATAGAACATTTTAACTAATTACGAGATTATGGTAATCGATTACACAGTTCAAAATCGCAGAATGGACTTCCTTTGATAATCGATTACTTGGTCACTATTTTGATTAAAGTTTCTCGTGATAATTGATTACATTGCGTTTTAATTGATTACATTGTTCAAAAGTCTTTTCTAGAAATCCTCAAGAACACTTTAATCGATTAATTAAGTGATTTAATCGATTACTGATAGTTATAACAATTTTTTCTATAAATAGATGTTGCTTGTTTGAACTAAAAACAATGAATATCATAACCCTTTCTAAAGAGAGAAAAGATACTACGAGCTATTCAGTGTTTGACTTACAAATCCTCAAGTTTCAAGAAACCTTGTGAGAATTTCTTTTTTGGGCATCTTTCTAAAGAAAAACTTAGAGAGCATGTTCTGAGATTTTTCATTCAACCTTGATTCAAGATTTGTAATCATCTGCATTGGATCATCAGGTTGTTTCTCTCCTCACTACTTTGGTTGTAAGTCTTTTAGAATTTCTGAGTTTTGTAACTAGTGCAATAGTTTTCTTAAGGTTTGTCTAGAATAGGTTTTTCTAGAGGGAAGATTAGAGAATGGTGTTTCTCTAATTCTTGATCATAGAGGGTCTAACAAAGTTAGATTTAATCTAGGTTTTTTGATTGAGAGTGATCGTATAAACTTGTAAGAAACAGATTGCCAATAGTTAGATCTTAACTAGTTGGTTAGGAAACTGGATGTAGCTTCTCTAGATTGAGAAGTGAACCAATATAAATCTTGGTGTTGATTACTTCTTCCTTTATCTTTTCTTTAGGTTATTAATTGTCATTCGTGGGTATAACTTTTCATAATCAACATAAACTTTCTTGTTGTAATTGCATTTTATAAAGATTGGAGTTTGATTGATTAAAAGTGTTCTATGTTTGTTTTGTGATACGGTCTCTTTCAACTCTGATTGTTAAAAAAAAATTATTGGCCAAGAACATCAAATTCTCCCCCCTCTTGGTTTGTGTGTTACTTATATTGTTTTCAGAGACACTCATTACACTAAGCATAGATAAGTTTGATATCTTTGCAAGTCAAATTGGTAGTGACTCTTGGATGAACTTGATATGGAATTATCTTGTTAAGGATCAGTTACCCGAAGATGATATCAAGGAAAATAAGATAAAATTGAAGTCAACACATTATCTTATCATTGATGGAGAGATTTTTCGACAATGAATTTTTACCCCATTGTTGAAATGCTTAAATGATAATGAAGCCAAATATGTCATGAACAAAATTCACAGAGGCATCTGCGACATGCACTCAAGAGGAAGGAATATGGCAGCTTTGAAAATAATAGGAATACTCACAATAACCAAAAGGGGGGTGAATTGGTTATTACCTTGGTATTTTAAAATTAATTCAAATCAGAGTTCAGGATCTTTATCACTTTCGAAACCAAGAAATCTTTTTACTCAATCAAATAACTCAGCCCCTAGAAATCAATTGCTAAAAAAAAAAAAAA
>PYAF01000795.1:100627-121115 GCA_007407185.1 Glycine tomentella
TCCGGGGTGTTACACATTCATTAATCTAAATGGTTTTCAAATAAAATAACAAAGCTTTAATAATTTGGTTAAGGTTTTAATCTAAGTGAAAGGTTTTTGGAAAAATACTATTTCACTGATTTAATCGATTACTTAAGGTTATAATCGATTAATATGTTCTTTGTTCAATTTGGAAAATCTTGTATGAACATTGTAATCGATTACTCATCGGAATAATCGATTATTTGATCCTTGTTTAAAACAAACTGCTTTGTTAATGAATTTAATCGATTACTTAAGGGTTGTAATCGATTACATAGTTAATCATGTTTTTAAGCCTTGTTGTGATAGTCTATTACCACACATTGTAATCGATTACTTAGGCTGTTTGAGAAAAATCACTTTGTTGTTTTCATCGATTACCAAAGATTGTAATCGATTACACGTTTAGTTTGAAAATATATGTTTTCTGCTTTAATCGATTACCAAATATTTTAATCGATTACACCGTACAATTTGTAAAACTAAGACTTTTTGTTTTAATCGATTACAGCTCGGGATAATCGATTATTTTGCTCGTTAGAAAAACCTAGAATTATTCTTGAACGGTTTAATCAATTACATGGTCATTTTAATCGATTACATAAGAATAATAATCGATTATTAGGCGCGTTTAATCGATTACAGTTAGTTACAAATTGTGTTATAAATAGGATTGAAGGCTGAGCTTATTTCACAACTTGATCATTCGTATTTATGAGTATACACAAGTCTCTTAAGCAATTCGTAAGTGATTTTCTAAATGTTTTTACTTCTTGCTTCATTCAAAACATCAATGGGTCTTTGAATTATTCTTGAGCAAGATTCTTTTCAAGATTAAGGAGAAGTATGTACTAAGTTTGATTTCTTCTCAACCTGATTTGGTAATTCATTTGCATTCATTCATTGGATCATCAGGTTATCTCTCTCCTTAATTGTTGTGTGTAAATTTCGTTCTGAATTTCTATGTAAGATTACTATTGTAAAGTGGGTTCTTGCTTGTATCTAGAGAAGGGTTCTCTAGTGTAAAGAATAGAGTAGTGTTCTCTGTTTCTTTGTCTCTTAGAATCTAATAGTGTTTTAGATTTCTAGTCTTTATCTAGGGTTGATAAATGGGAGATGTTGTAATTGCATGTAAGAATAGAAATTTTATAATAGTGGAACTCTAATCTAGTGTTGATTAGAAGAAATTGGATGTAGCTTCAAGTTTTGAAGTGAACTAGTATAAATTTCTTGTGTGTTGATTCTATATTTCTATTCTCATCTTATTCATTGATCTTTGAATTCTTTGATTCATATTCATTGTTCAACAAGTTCATTTGATCTATTGAATTCTTGGGCTGAGACATTTGATTGAGTAAAAAGATATCTTGGTTTAGAAAGTGATAAAGATCCTGAAACTCTGATTTTAAAAAGTTTTTAAAATACCGAGATCAATAACCAATTCACCCCCCCTCTTGGTTATTATGAAGTATTCCTATTATTTTCATGCTCGGATTCTGAGATTTGGCCATTGAAGCCTTTATCTTCCTATGGTTAAAACCTATCATAATGCCTACACAAACAACAAGAAAATATCATAAACAAAATCATTTTATCAAAAACACTTTCAAGTACAATACAATACACACTCTCTAAAAAGCCTTCAACGTCGCCAGAATAAGGCAATTGGAGAACTACCTTAATATTCATCCTTATGGGAAACTCCACAATTATATTAATATCTCGCATATCCTCAGGAAATAACAATAGGCTGGCTCGAGATTTGAACTTTTCGGGAAACTCTTGCCAAGAAAAAGGAAATCTCCTAGTTTTCCCATTCGATTTATAAAAAAGATTTGTATGGTCGAGATAAATATGATTTAGTCTAATCTTAAAAAAAACGATTCTTAAAATTCTTCCAAGAATAGTTTAAAAGGGTGAATAAAGACTCCTTATCTTCCTAAGGTTAAAACCTATCATAATGCCTACACAAACAACAAGAAAATATCATAAACAAAATCATTTTATCAAAAACACTTTCAAGTACAATACAATACTCACTCTCTAAAAAGCCTTCAACGTCGCCAGAATAAGGCAATTGGAGAATTACGTTAATATTCATCCTTATGGGAAACTCCACAATTATATTAATATCTCGCATATCCTCAGGAAATAACAATAGGCTGGCTCAAGATTTGAACTTTTGGGGAAACTCTTGCCAAGAAAAAGGAAATCTCCTAGTTTTCCCATTAGATTTATAAAAAAGATTTGTATGGTCAAGATAAATATGATTTAGTCTAATCTTAAAAAAACGAGTCTTAAAATTCTTCCAAGAATAGTTGAAAAGGGTGAATAAAGACTACTTATCTTCCTAAGGTTAAAACCTATCATAATAAAGACTCCTTTGCACCAGTCATAGATAACTAACAAACCTTACCATCCTCACTTGCCTTAATCCAATAAAAACTATATAAATTTATTAACAGTGGGAGTAATATTCAAAAAATGACAAAGGCTTAAAAACGCCTTCATAAAGGCCTAGCTATTCAGATAAAGTTTGTACGAGCAAACATTCATCTCAGTCAAGATATCACATCCGAAGTCGGAAAAAGGAAAAGTTATGTCCAAATCCTTGAACATATCTTCACACTCATACATGAAGTTAGGCTGGTTTTTACCAGTGCTAAGAAAAACCCGTTAACTAGGAATACAGTGATCAACAATAACACAGTCAGAATTATTGAGATAGGTAAGGTTCACTCTGTCCTTTAGATTGGTAATGAATTTAGTGTTTTGAAAAATGGAGGAATAAATTTGACCTTACCAACGACCCAAGTATACATAGGAAAAGTGATATAAGGATATTTTTTATTTTTTTAGTTTTTGACTTTTTTTAGGACTAGAATCATCATTTTCTTTTATCTTTTTACCTTTCTTACTCTTCTGTTTTTTATGGGAAGACCCTACAATATATACCCCCCCCATTACAACCACTAATAATCTCATCCATTTTCCTTAATGGTTCAGAAACATCAACTTTAAAACCCTCTCTACTAGACTCAACTAGGACGGTGTTAATATCATCGTCGACAACGGCGTTAACACCAAAGGAGATTTTGGGACCTTTCATCAAGTTCTGGAATTCTTATTCATTAGAAAGAGGAAGAAAAACAGTAGAGTCAAAGGATGATTCTGACTCTTCCCCTATGTCCAAGATCTCTTTATCTTGCATGGATTTTTGACAGATAACCGAAGATCCATCCCCATCAGTGTAACCCCTCAACTTACGATCTTGCTATTATTGATTTTTAATGAAAATTGTTTTCAACTTACTTAAGAGTACCCAATTGAATATAATAAAATTTTGCCAATAACTGATACTCCAAGAAAATTTCATTACTGAGTAATATTTATAAATTTAAAGTAATATATATAAAAGATTACAAACTGACATTGGTTCTATTACATAGTACAACTAATTCAAAACACTCTGTAACAAAAGAATACATCTTCAAGCATATCATCTTCAAACAAAATCCTCTTTTTGTAGACAGCTAATAGTCTTTCTTCACTGTTCATCTGCTCGCCCGAATAAAATCGAGGTCATAGCAGGTGTCAACCACAAACACAAAGTACAGGGTAAGTTTATGATAAACATAATTTAAGCAACAGAATATATTCAATATGCAGATATTCATAACAACATCCTCAAAGATGCATGATTCTCTTAGACTCTTATCATGATGCATGATTCTCTTAAACTCTTATCATGTGGTACCAACAGTCAAGATAGCCCCATCCTAGTGGCACAAAACTAAAACGATCAGTCAGGGTACCACAATGTTGTAATAGGATTCTCACCCACACTTCATGTGATCATCATGGGTGGCGTGATTTCCCCACTGTCGAGTCACCACCCAGCTCAGATTCCTCTTGTCTGAACGCTCGAACTCAGTTCCTGCAGCTATCTGACACACCTCCTCTCTGAGGAAACTCTTATACACACCTCCACTCTGAGGCAACTCTTATGCACATGAGACACATGGATCTTATTCACTTAATGCATAACTCTTTTCATTTTATCAACTCATATTTATTTTCAACATCAGTCTTCAATCACTGTCTCATATACTTTACTCAGAAATTCAACATAAATCAAGTACAGAACTTAACTTGATACTCATGTACAGAAACTCAACATATCATTCATGTATAGAGATTCATAGAAACACTCAACAACACATAAAACTTCATTCAAGCACTCAATCATGTAACTATAACTCAAGTCCAACAATTTCTCAGATACAAGTCATACTACACAGAACTTCAAGCATTTATTCAAACACAAGCAACACTTAAACTATCTTTATCATAAAATTTCCCCACACATACCTTATAACCTCTTAATAAGCTTGTCTTTCTCTTCCTAAAAGTGCTAGCTTTACACGTGATTCTTCAAGGGGAATGGAGTCTCTTTATGCTTTTGAAAAGGAAGGATAAAAATGAAATGAAAGAGATAAGAGGAGAGTAGTTCACGTCAAGGTGGGTAGAAAGGAAAAGTTGAAGAATGACTTCCACTTAAGGTCTTTCTCCCTTTATATAGGGTTTGGAAAATAATAAAATATTCAAGACATTTCTACCCTTCCTAGCTAGTTACTCCCATTTGGTTTCATTAGAACTTAGTTTCATCTCATTCCATTCCATCCTAACCAAGCTCATAATGACTCTTGCTAAATATCTTCCAACTTTACAAAAATCTTCTAAGCCATGATGACTCCTTTACAAGTGTCCTACCACTTGTCATGTGTCATGAAGCTTCTCTTCCCTTCTTTAATCTTCACGTGAATCACCAATGAATAAGAGAAGATTTTTCTTCTCTTCATGCCATCTTGTACACATGTCTTTCAAGGTTATGATGGCTTTTTATCCCTTCATCAATGGTGGCTTACAAGTGGCTAGATATTTCTTAAGCCTTCATAATTGCACCTTATCATTTTAATTTATGAATCTTAAGCTATTTTTCTACTTATCATGTCTTTATTTCCTTAAAGAGAAGAAAATTGTGCGGTTCTCCTTGTGTCCATATGTCACCTTTCATGAAGAAGAATTTAATTCCAACATGACTTTACACATGGCATTCTTTAAGAGGAAGTAAAGTTCAATTTGAACTCTTCTACCTAAAGGATAATATTAAATAATAGAACTCTAGATTTTTCTAGAAACTGACTTCAATTACAGTATAAATTGCTCACAAGCAGTCTATATAGAGTGCTACACAGACCTTACATACAAGACTGCTCTTATCTTAATTCTGATTGGTCCGTTCTACTTCTAACCATCAAAATTACTAAACCATCTTATTGAATAAGTCTATTCATCCTACAATTAAGAGAAAATTTTACAGATTCTATTTATCATTTTTCCATATTTTTCTGATGATTGAATTCTCCTGAATAAAATTTCAAAGTTATTACCGTATGAAATTCATAGAAATCCTATTCTGAGGCTTCTTGTCACAAAGTATTTTGGTAATTTGCCATCCAAGGGCACTCTGTAATTTCATCAAGCTTTCACAAAATATCAAAGGGTGTCTTGGTAATTTTTGCCTCAAGAGTACTATGGTAATTTGTCATTCACCCTTGGGGTATGATTGTAATTTTCAAAATATCCAAGGGTATTTGTGTAATTCTAGCTCAAGGGTATTTTTGTAACTTCCACTTTAAAATATCTAACCAAAAATATCCAAGGACATTATCGTCATTTTCACCTTAAGTGCATTTTTGTAATTTCTGCTTTAAGGGAAGGGTAATATGGTCATTTCTCTTCAAACATTTTTTGTAATATCTCTAATTAATATTTTCCCAAATAACTTAAATATAGATCAATCAAGTCTCATATAACCTAATACTCATATCAAATAGTTGTGCAAGAAACATTTCGACCATACATTTGCAGTTATTGAAATTTTAGGGTGTTACAATCAGAACCAGAAGAAGACATCTTAAGAGTAAAAGAGAATGCAAGAGAAAATACTCAAAATAAAGGAAAAAACATAGAAGTGTACCTAATGAAGATGACAAAAAACACAACAAGAAGATGGAGAAGACAACACAAAGAACGGAAAGGCACAAGTTCTAACACACACTCTTAACCTTTCACCAGAAAGCTCTGAAACCTAGAAATGCTCTCAACCATTCAGAAATCTCGAGTGGAGTTTGAAACAATAGCAAAATGGAGAAGTGTTGGTGAAAGTGGAAAGGTCAAGTATTTATAAAACTTTGAAACCCCTTCAAAATCCTTATGACTTCTCCCTATAAGTGACAACCTTGAGAGTTACAACCTCATGATGGAGGCACAAAAACAAAAGCACCACCTTCATCAAGGATTTTAACTTTCAAATGCCACCATTTGGGGTTTTTCTACAATAAGAATGACATGTTCATTTAAGACCACAAACATAAGGAAATGTGGTGTAATCAAGAGACGACTAGATTGTCGTGTCTTAAATCAAAAGGTTATGATACTTCTTGCCTGAAAAGTCATTACTATGTCTAAACGTGTGTGTCATGACGTTTGACCTAGATAAAGTTGACTATCCAGTTTATACTTTAATGTTCGGTAGAAGAAATTATTTATTTAAACACAAATTAGCCACTTAAAAATATAATGGTCTCGCATTGCTCTTGTGACAAATTAGATTGGTCTTAAAAAAATTTATTTGACAAATAAAGGGGCTAAAGTAAGCTATCCAAGTCAACTATTTTTGATTAAGCTATCCTAGTCAGTTTTTTTTTTTATTATTTTATTTCATCTTCATAGTTATCACATCAAACAAAGTTGCCTTAGTAACACCATGTTGTCCCAACAACATAGCTCGCTTTGTCGTCAAGCACTTTTGTTTTTATGAGACTTAGAGGTTGGGGACTTGTGTAATGTACGAACTTATGGGTAGTCAACATTAATCAATCGACTACCACTTCCCACACAAGGTCTTGGTAGACATCATGAGTAGTTACCAACTTGACCATTTGTATTCCTTATAAGACAGTAAGCGATGTATGGATAAGTATGTTACATTTCATTTATCATATACTTTCTAAATAGACAATAATTTTAGCATCGGAGTCCCTTTTAAGGTATCTCTTTTCGCTTTTAAGGTATCTCTTCCCGCCATTGGAGAAGAAGTTTGAGAACACAAAAAAGATATTACTCACATATCAAATCACGAAAGAGTCTCATAAACAATATCCCACCTCTCTTGAGGATGGGTCTTTTACTTGGTAAAAAGAATATTGAACATTGAAATTTTTAACCTATCATTGCTTGTCTTCTTTCCCCGTAACAATGTAAAACATAATTTGTAAACCAAAAGAAAAAAGTAAAACGTAATTTTCATAATTATGCCCTTTTATGTGGATGACAACAACACCGAATAGTGACGGGCCAAAGAAAAGAACATCATGTCCACACGCAAACAATATTTATTTCTCCCTTTTCCCCGCACAATCTTGTTCATGTGTTAAAAGTGACAAAAAGGAGAAGAAAATATAGCAACAAAAACTAATGAAGTACAAAAATAAAAAGAAAAGAAAAGAAACGATATTTACTTGAGGAAGACGCAGTCACATACGCAAACATGGAGCGAAAAACGTGTGAATCAAGACACCCGATGAAAAACAATCTAATCTAATTACATAAACAAAAGTGGAGATGTGAAAACTAATCAAAGCGTCAAATCAAAGGAAGAAGATTTATTTACACACAAAAATAGAAGATTTGTATGTTTAACAGTAACGAAAGTAGAGCGGGAAGAAAACATTGAAATTTATCTTTTTATTTAGTTGAAAAAATATAAAGACCATAAAAATTAATTTAAAAAATTAATTTATGAATTTAAATTTTAAATTATTCTCTTTAATTTATTTTTCTTCATGGAAGTAAAAAAAAAATCATCATTCAAATAAAGAATAGAAAAAGGAAGCATAAACAGTTGCTGAGATGACCTTAACCATAAAAATTAGAGAAATACATATTAATCATTATATTTTATTATAAATGATTAAAGTTTAAAAATTAAGCATGTAAGTTGCTCTTTTTATTATACATCCATGTAAGTTGCTTAGAAATTCACACGAGTGTGTTGAATGGTGAAATAGTACTAAATCTTAACTACTTATGGATTATTATATGACCTAAATCATTTATCTTATTCTTACTAGTTAAAATTATGCACTCCGTACATTGTGCTTTAAGTGCTTTTTTTCTTAGTTAGATGTAATTATAATAAATGTCATGTTAAAAAATTATTAGATAATAATTATTTATGATTATAGGTGATTTTTAAAAATAGTTGAATGATAAATTAAAAAAATATGTGCAGGCGAAATGGAATAATTATGTTTATTAATAATTATAGATATTAAATTATAGTATTTAAATTGAATATATTTATTTTTAATTATTTAAAAATTATAATTAATAATTATAATCACAATACACTTTTTGCATGCTAACAGCAATTACATCATTCCTTACGTATTTTAAAATATAAACTTGCTTGAAATGGAGTATTATTCTTGAAATCCATTATTGTATAATAATGCGGTAATGCCTTGGTAACTCCTTGACTTCAGGTAGTTGTTTTCCACGTTCCTCTTCCTCCCTATAAATACACATCAAGTCCACGCCTATTCTAACTGCTCTGATCTTCAAACTGAGCGAAAAGCCAAGGATCGTAGAAAAACAATTCAAAACTAGCAATATTTTAGGTTGTGCTCGAAATTGAAAAAAATGCAGAAAGAACAAGACAAAGAGTATTTAGATTCGTTGACGTGTCCAAGCTTCAACTGCTACTTTACCGATAAACTCGCCGGTATAGCTCAAAACAGAACTCAAAACGACGACGCGTTTTCGGCCTCTCAAAACGACGACCCCGATTTCGAGTTCGCCGCGTTTCGAGACGAAGCCTTCTCCGGCGACGACGCCATTTTCCCTCTCTTCAACAGCAACGTTGAGAGAGACCGCCGGAACAGCGCTTCCGGCGGACGCGATTCCGGCGCGGCAGTGATCCGGTTTCCGATCACCGGTGAGGAGCTTCGCCGGAGAGAGCACGATCCGCTACCGGCGCCGTCGTCGGAGTCGTCGTCGGAGGCGGATGAATTGGAGAGGGTTCCGGCGGGGACGTACTGCGTGTGGAGACCGAATTCGCCGCAGGCTTCACCAGGAAAGTGCAAGAAGAGCAATTCGACAGGATCGTCGTCGAAGAAGAAGTGGAAGCTTCTGGATTTGCTTCGCCGGAGCAACAGCGAGGGGAAGGAGTCGTTCGTGTTTCTGACGCCGGCGCCGGGGCCGGAGAAGAAAAAGGTGAACGAGCGGGGGAGCATTGATGTCGCCGGAAAATCGAAGGGGAAGGATTTCTCCGGCAAGAAGAAGGCGCCGGTGTCGGCGCACGAGACTTTGTATCTTAGGAACAGAGAATTGAGAATGGTTGATAAGAAAAAGTCATTTTTGCCCTATAAACCTGGCTTGGTTGGGTTCTGCACAAGTCGTTTGGGCAAGGCATTTCCTTCATTCTGAGTTCTCTGCTTAATGAATTTCCTTTCAAATTTTCCCTATAGTTATTAAAAAAAAAATGCTCAAGAAAAATATTAGATTAAGTTTGGTCTTTCTTTGATTTTTTTTTTTTCTTTCAATTTTTCTTCTTTGAGTTCACTCTATTGAACTTAGTAAAATGTATTTAACATAGTAGATAATCATGATTCATGTAAAAAGAATGAAATTATTGATAGTGGTTTATTACCGGCCATATGGAGCATGTAATATAGAAAATAGAAGTCCCGATGAGTTAGCAATTTAGGATCTAACTAGGATGCAGAAGAAGCCGCAGAAGAAGCCGCAGAAGGCATATGGATTCTAAATATCCGTTGAAATAGGGTTGTCAGCAGGGTGGCTCAAGAAAGCAAATACTTTTTTACTCTATTAAAAAAAATAGGGTTAGTAGAGAGATCATCATTGAAACAAGAAACCACTAAGCTGAAGGAATTGTGACTTTGAAATGAAAGGTACCATCGACGATGGAGTCTATTAACACAAAGAATTTGTAAGAAAGTAACATCCATTATTAGTCAAAAAGTAAAATATATATACCGTCTAAAAATATATACCATCTAAAAAAAGTTTCCCCCAAAAATTTAAGAGACGATAAGATAATATTAGAATAAAAAAGCAAGAATAATTTACTTTAAAATTTAAAATACTACAAAGGCTAGGTTTGATAAAAATATATGTAAAGTTAATTAGAAATCGAAAAATTAGTTAATAGTTAAAAAATTAGTTGATAGTCAAAATTGGAAGCTGGTAGCTAGAAACTAAAGAATTAACTTATTAAATCATAAGTATTTCAGAAAATTAGTTGTTGAAGTAGCTAAAAAATGTAAAATGAAAAAAAATCATGATTTATTTAAAAAGAATAATTAAAAATTTGATAAATATATTGAGGATACAATAAAAGAAAATATAAAAAGTTAGAAGTTAATGTTTTTAAAAAAATACTACTTCAAGTAGCGTTTCAAAAATTGTTAGAAACTACTAAAAAATTGTGTTTATTGAATCGTTAAACAAGTTTTTTAACTAGTAAAAAAAGTTAAAATTAGCTAAAATATATTGTCAAACATAACCTAAAAGTAACGAAAATTTAAAATACAATCAAATAATTGATTTGAAACACAATAATCAATTTGATAAAATATAAATTAGCCAATCAATTAAAATTTCAATTGATTTAACCACATTATGCTACTAATAACAACAAGGGTAAAATATGTTTGAAGTTCCTGGAAAATTTTAAAAGTATTAATTATGTTTTTATAAAAAAAATCATATCAATTTGGTTCCTCAAAAAATAAAACATATTTTTGTTGGACCTAAGTGATAAATCTGTTAGACGTTTTTCTTGATGTGCCTAACTGACTCAATTACTTTCTCTCTCTACCTTTTCAAGCACACTCAGAAATACACCATAACTCATTGTTGGTGTTCATCTTCCCCCTAATCTGATAAGAAATTGTGAGAAAATCGCCAAGGAAGTAACAAAAAATTATAATTTTTTTTAGGGGGGGTAGTTGTTAGAAATTGTTTAATTCATTTTTGAGAAATTCCCCCAAAATATATTTTACCATAAAAATTACTACGTTCATGTGGACAATAACAAAACAATTTGACTTTTCATTTTAAACAAAACTACCTCTTCATGTGGACAATAACAAAACAATCTGACTTTCCATTCCTTCTTTTCATATTTTTGCATCAATATGTGTAATCCTTGATTTTTATTCGTTTCAACGAAAGTTCTTGGAATCAAAAGAACAAACTTGTTAGGTCTAGACAATTCATTAACCAGTGGATGACCTACTATACCTTAGATTTTGATATTTACAAAAGTATAAATTGTTGATAAACTAATGAGTTGTTAAATTGCGCAGGACCAACTTCATAAGAAGGCTTACTCATTATTATGTAAACATATACATCTCTAGTAAGTTGCATCCAAACTTAAAGTAGAAAAGGTTTTGTTAAGATATATTCAACATAAAACGCGTTGTTAAATCAACTACATCCACTTCTTATGAAAACTAGTGTTTTCACACTAAGTAGTTCTTAGTTACGACCACTGAACTTTAAATCACATTTATTTTATATCCTCACAAGTGACATCCAACAAGGTACTAAAGGACATTTTTAGTTTTGTGTCTTTATTTGAATTGCTAACATTTGAAATTTAAGGAATTGACAAAATAGATGAGAATAAAAGGTATTTGTAGAATATTCCACAAAGGTCTCTTTTGTAATATCCCTGATTTTTGACTTTTTAGTGGTTCTCACACTATGACACTTCACGTGGTGGCACTTCATTTAACATCCTTATTGATCAAAATCCTTCACCTATCAGAACCCTCCGTAGATAGCCTTTCCGAGACCTTGAAAATCAGTTTTGTCTACTTCTAGGATCAATAACTGACACCACAAACCAACACAAGACTTTTCATCATGTTTTGTCCTCACTCACATGCTTTTCAGGAAACTTCCCATAAAGTCACCCATCCCATAACTACTCCAAGTCAAGCATTCTTAATTATGAAGTTCTTAAGCGGCTATCGAAAACTACATGCATCTTGCTATTATGGGCAGTACCAATTAATTCCTTTAAGTTATCCTCAACTGCACAATCTCATACCTGTATGGTCTCTAGATCCCTCTCATTCTGGTATGATTTGTTGGGATGTTACAACTTTCGTTGTGGAAGAGGATAACATGCAGTTGTCTGTATCTATATTCCTATCATTGTGCTATTTGTCATCAAAACATTATGTTCTATTCCTAGTAACATAACGTAAAGAGTAAATTCATTTAGTTCAAATTCTAAGAGTACTTTACAATCAAACTTAGAATCCAATTTTATGAAACTAGTGATCAAATATAATCAAGCATTACGAACAAAATGAAATCACCAGTAATTAGTAGAAAAGATTTATATATATATATATAATATCAAAAGAGATACATAAGGATGCGATGATTACATACAATCCTTTGGAGAAACTAGCCGATTATTGTGTAGAACATAAAATCAACAAAAGAAATGAAGGATGCGATCCACGGTCACTTCTCTGCAACTCTAGCTCCACTTTTCTCTCTTGTCTCTCAGTCGTTCGTGTTGTTCTTCCTTTGGTTTTTGGTTCTCAATGATTTTCTTCACCTTTTGCATGGCTTTTAAATGAAATGGTCCAAGAGGTGCCAGATCAACTCGTCCAGGCAAGCTGGTTCCTTCAAGCTGAAGTTATGTCACTCGCCTAGGCGAGTGATAACTTCATGCTGAAGGAATATCACTAGCCCAGGCAAGTTGATTGCTAGTTTGGGCGAGTGGTGATTGGACGTTTTTAGTTAAATACTTTTCTATTCTTCTTAGCTTATTTGACTTCTCTTGAACTTTTATTTTCTCATTCTAATTCAGTTTTTGTCTTAGGCAAGCAAGTGGGCCTAATTGCTATTTGTTGCTTATTTTTGGATTTTATGCTCACTTGATCTATCTTCCTTGTGCAGGACCTACAGAGCTCTACATAACTCTGAATGGAGCATATGAGTAGTCCTTGGAAAGATAAGGAAAATATCTACAATTTTGTCAGAGATAAGCCGAGGCCAATTCTGTCATTTGGAGGGTCATTTTAGGCTTGGAAGTCAGAAATACTGCACTTGAATTTTGGGCTGCGAGTTGGATTTTTATTGGTGTAATTAGCAAAATTAATAAGTTTAGATGGGCTTGCTCATGGCCCATTCTTTCCTTCTGACTTAGTCACTATATGCTAGTGCAATTAGTTGGTGAATATTACATTACATTTTAGCAAAAAAAACAGAATTTACATTTTCCTTTTTAAGTTTTCAGAATCAAAACCCTTTCTCTTATTTTCTCTCAACTGTTCTTCATTGTTCTTCCCTGTTCTTCATTTTCGTTTTCTGTTCTTCCATTTTTGTGCACCAATTTTGTGGGGCTTTCATTGATGATGATCATGGGAAGCTAAACAATCAATAAATCCAAGGATCCAATCCAAGCAAATGGAAATTTGAGTTCTGATTTAGTATTTCGAATTCTGTGTGAATGTTCACTTTCTTCTTCAATCTTCTATTCAATTTTTATGATTGTGAATGTGTTTAGGATTGAAAACGGATTAGGTTATGCATTCATTTCCTAATTTCGAATTTTAATCACAGATTAGTTGGATGATATTTCAATTAATTTAGGAGTTAATTTGATTGAACTGCTTCTAATGAAATTGAATCAACTTTCATAACAAAATCATTATCTGAGAACTATGATAATTACCATTGCTTGGTTTGGTGAATTGGATTGATGCTCTTTAATCTGTTTTACATTACCTCTTATCCATTTCCATTAGTTGATACGTTTTCTGTAACTTTTACTTATCGCATGCAAATTGTTTGACAAAAATTCCCTATTGTTTATTAGTGAATTGAAGTTGGAACCATATTGAAAGTGCCTCTAAGTCGACCTAGGTTAATCCTGTGCTACAGAATTAGCGTAGTTTAATTGTTTTAAAGCAATACGACATTGTTAATCATGTGGCACTCTAAAATTCTTCAAAAATGACCCTTTTGCTCTTCATCTTGGCTTGGTTTTTGGATCCAACAAATAACCATCAAAACATAAGAAATGCATGGATGAATCTTCCCTATTTAAACAAAAAAATTTATAAATGTACAATATATAAAACCACTAGAATTAAGGGAAGTTTATAAAAAAACTACTAATCCCAAAAATAACTAAAATATGACACATCAAGTAAAGTATAGACAGAAAATTATGAATAACAAAAGTATAAGTACAATTTAAAAACACTTCAATATTTCTATACCAAAAAACTATGAACATGATTTGTAAAGAATCAACCTCCAACGTGATTTGAGAAACATTTTTCAAACACTAAACATTGAGAAATGAAAGCAAAAAAGATGAAATTCACACAACCAAATGAGATTAAGATCAATTCTCATTTTATTTCTAAAGAACATCAGAGAAAACACCTTATTCACTCAAATAGAGAAAAACCTCTCAAAGGTGTATAATTCTCACACAGGCAAGTGTTTCATCTCAGTTCCAACACTGATACATCATAGATCAATTTTGCAATTCATTTCCCATCAAATCAAAGATAAAGTACATAATCATCATGGATCATTAGGAATTTTAGGGTTGGACCTGGCTTGAAAGAAATCTTGGTTTTTTGGGATATTAAAAAATACCTTGAGAATAAGAATCCTCACTTCCTATCGCTTACCTTTTCAACTAAGTTATCAATACTTTCTATACCAAAATCCCAACTTATAAAATTTATAACAATTCTGTATAGTTTAGAACATAATGTACATAATTCATACATTTATTTATTCACAAAGAACTGTTTCCCTTTTCTTTTTCTTTTCTTTTCAATACAATATTTAATTTACATGAATAACTACATTTAAAAACAAAATATTTACATCATATTAGCCACCAAATGATAGAAATCCCCAACAAAACACTTTGCTCTCCTAACCTAAGGTAAGGTAGGAAACTTTTATCCTACGTTAGTGTTCCAACAAAATATCAAGTGTTTGGCTCAAAGGGCTTGCAAGTGCTAAAACAATATACATTGGGGTAGCTTTTTGGCCAGTTGTAACGACCGCTTCTACATCACTTTATTACTTGTTTATTTATTATTTTCGATTTTTTTAAAACTAAGTGTCATATTTTAAAATTAATTACTTTAAATTTTTGAAAGAAAATGAAAGACTATGAATAAATTACGCGTCATCTAACTATATTTGATTTTAACTAACATACTGACCATTATTACAGTCCAAAAATAGTTATCATCATACAGTCAAAAACAGTCCAAACATAGACAATCCAAAATATATAACAAAAAAGAGAACATCATAAAGTCTTCTCCACAGCTTCTTGTAACTCATCCTCTGTCAAGCTTACTGCTCATCTGCTCACCCAAATAGATTGGGGTCATTACAAGTGTCAACCACAGACATAAAAATAGGGTAAGTCATGATAAACAAAATTTAAATAAAAGAATAATTTCACAGACAGTTAATACATAATAGAACGCTTGTAAGAAATGCATGATGCATGATTTTCAACTTGTCAACTTATGGCCATTAAGCATCACATAAAGAGTTGTAAATTACTTTGAATTTTGTTTATTAAATTTAGTTTGAATTATTTATCTCATCATCAATAATAAAATTAAGATAAAAGTCCCATAATCATTCATATCACCCATCTTGGGTTCTTTGAGTCCTTCCATCATCTCCAAATAATCAAACTTAAATCTTTATTAGCACAAGTATTAACTTAAACATAGTTAATATTTAAACTTGGTTTATCAAGGACTTCCCCATACCTTGATTGTTTTCTCAAAATTGAACAACCTTGCTCCCTTGACTCCTTGGCTTTCACGTAGACTTGATTAAAGTTGGTAGTGTGATTTTTCTTTTTGATAAAAGGTATTATGTGAAAGTGATAGCAAGGGTTAAAGGAAAAGTGAGGTAGAATACGGCTACTACTTACTTTTGCCTTGAAATGGTTTTGACAAAGCTTTGGAAAAGGTCAAGTGGTGTGGAGTATTGCAAGTGCACGGTCACTTTCCCTCTTTGGCTGTCCCAAAATTTTCGGTCCCATAGCTTTTATAGGAAAGTAAATCTTGATTTTTACTAGTAATTATTCATAAGTCATGATGACTACTTTCTTTTGTGCCTTCTTCTCATTGGTTGGTTGATTGACTTCCTTTAAGTAGCTTATTCCACACATTTCTTCCTCCTTCTTTTTATTGCACGGTGGATTATGTTTTGAGGATAGATTCCATTTGTCTCCAAATATCTCTAAGTCATCATTTCACTTTCCACTAGGCTAGTTCTCATTGGCTAGTACTTTACTTCTTTGAATTTGTCCCCACTTCCTTGACTTGACTCATTTGCACATGTTCTCTCAATTGTGTAGGGGCTGCCATGAGTTTCTAATTTCCCACCATAGAATGCTTAGTTTTTGTGCCAAATTTTCTTCTTTTACTTTTATCTTATCATATCTTAAGCCTTAGTAACTTCCTTTACACATAGACCAATTAAATGGTTCTAACCTTTTTTGACCAATCTTGATTTTTCTCTAAAGCTTTTCTCCCTTGCTTCTATATCATACGGTTAATGTTTTTTCCTATAGTCAAATCTACAAAGTTTTTCCTTATTTCATGTATTTATTAAATTCTAATTTCTCATTGGTCCATTTCGTTTTTAATTAGTAAAATTACTAAACTAATTTAGTAAATAAGTCTATTTATCCCATAATTAAGAGAAAACTCCAAGGATTATATCTATTATTTTCCTATGGTTTTCTGATACTTGAGTTAGTCTGGTATTAAGCTCTTTTCAAAATTTCTATTAAAATTTCTAGAAATTCTAATTCATGGTTTCTTGTCACCTATTTAGTTAATAATTAATCATCTAAAAGTATTTTATTCCATACTTAAGTTCCCACAAAATTTCCAAAATCATCTGAGCATTTTTGACCTAAAGGGTATTTTGGTCATTTACCACCATCGGGACCTAATTGTCATTTCTGAAATTGTCCAAGGGTATTTTGGTAATTATCCTTCTAAGGGTATTCTGGTAATTTCTATTTTATGGAAAGGGTGACATGGTCATTATTCTGCCCATATCTTTGCATTCTTGCTAATTCCTAATCCACATAATATCTTTTAATCACCTAATACTAATTAATTTAAAACATTTTGTTAATCATACTTTTAATACAGAAATATTGGGATGTTACACCAGTGGCTTAAAATGTACAAGAAAGAAAGAAAGAATGCCTAAATCATATCCATGCATCATATGCTTGTTAGGATCTTTCACGGCAAGCGTACTGTTGTATCGTTGCAAGTTACAAATTTGTAAAGTTCGTCTCCACAGGGATTTGAGTTTACTTCAGTTCGTTTAAATCGTTACCAGTTCAATAGTTTATATACAGATGATAAAACGTAGGTTCATTTGTTTTTTGTTTGTTTACGTAAAGTAAAGATCACGGAAAACAAATAAATGATTACGGAAAATAAATAAACGAGTACAAGTCAAGGAAGTGTAGGATTGGATTTCGTCTTTCTTATCCCTTTAATTAATTTTACTTATGCATTTTCTATTCTTATTGCCGCACATGTTTAAATAACCCTAATTCGATTCCTCGCAATTAAAGTCCTAAGGATATTTTACTAAATATCAATTCCTCTCATATTTAATTAAATACCCTAGCATTAAGATCTTATTCACGTGTTTAATGCGATCAAAACGTTAAACCCTATTCCTAGCAACGTAACGTAGTGAGTGATTTAATTCAGTTCAAACCCTAAATTTACTTTCCAGTCGCCTTTAGGGTTAAATTCATGAAACCAATGATC
Source organism: Glycine tomentella (assembly GCA_007407185.1). Classification (NCBI taxonomy): domain Eukaryota; kingdom Viridiplantae; phylum Streptophyta; class Magnoliopsida; order Fabales; family Fabaceae; genus Glycine; species Glycine tomentella. Next base: position 118,636 of record PYAF01000795.1, read on the forward strand.
AATTAGAATCAAGCGTTAAGCGTAGAATAAATCACCAATAAGGAATAGAACAATGCATAAATAATTAAAAGAGCATAGGGATCAGAAGAGTACGTCCAATCCTTAGAGAAGTTTAAGCGAATATTGGCAGAACCTCCTCAAGAGAACCACTGACTAAGCTCATCATCGATCCTCTTTTCGGCAGAATCTCCTTATATAATTCACTCTTCCTCACTCCCCTAAGCTTCTACCCTCACTTAGGAACTAAAACAAGCTAGAAATGGAACAAGTAGGTGAATTGGAGTGAAAAGAATGCCTTTAGCCTCCAAAATCCGTCCATATATATAGGTTTTAAAGGGTAACACTTCAGTTTTTGGAAAAATAGAATGAAGATTTTTATTCAATCAAATGACCCAGGAGCATGGAATGCAATAGAGAAGGGTCCCTTTATTCCAAACAAAACTGTGGCAAATGAGTTGATTCCCAAAGAATGGGATGAGATGACTGAGGCTGAACAAAGAACTGTCCAATATGATTTTAAAGCTAAAAATATGATCACCTCTGCACTTTCCTCTAATGAATTTTTCAGGACTGTGAGATGTAACAGTGCAAAAGAAATGTGGGAGATGCTTGAAATTACTCATGAAGGAACAGAGGAAGTTCGAAGGTCAAGGAAACATGCTTTGATCCATGAGTATGAAATGTTCAAGATGAACTCCAATGAAAGCATTTCACAGCTGCAGACCAAATTTACACACATTGTAAATCACCTATTGGGTCTTGGAAAAGTCTTTGACACTGAAGAGCTAAACATCAAGATATTGAAGTGCTTGACAAGACCTTGGCAACCAAAAGTTACAGCAATCAAGGAGTCCAAAGATCTATCAAAGATGTCTATGACTGCACTATTTGGTAAGCTTCTTGAATATGAATTAGAAATGTCTCAATTAACATCTTGTGAAGATGCAGAAAATAAAACAAGAAGCATTGCCTTGAAAGCTGCAACTTTGAAAGCTGAAAAGGAAGAGGAAACAAGTGAAGAGGATGATAAAGATAATGTAAACTTGGTGGTGAAGAAGTTCAGCAAATTTCTGAGGAAAAACAAAAATAAAAGGTTCAGCAAAGGGAACAAAAACAGCAGTAACAACAACAACCTCAACAAGAAGATTGATAATAATTTCACATGCTTTGAGTGTGGCAAACCGGGTCACATCAAATCTGAGTGTTCAATATACTTGAGGAAGCAACAAGGTGAAAGCAAGATGAAAAAGGAAGGAAAAGGAAAGAGGGCATACATAGCTTGGGAGGATAATGAATCAACAACTTCAGAGTCTTCCACAGAAAATGAAGAAGCTAACATGTGTCTCACCTCCACCATCAATGAAGATGATGATGATTTGTTAAGTGAAGGAGATGAGGTAAATTCTGAACTTGACCAAGCTATTCATGCTTTTCAAGAAACGTATGAGGAAGCTCAAAAACTTGTAAAATCCAATAATAAGCTCAAAGGAAATATTAGATGGCATATTGAGAAAATAACTGAAATGCAAAATGAGATTTGCAACTTGAAAGAAGAAAATAAAAACTTGTTTCAAGTTACAAGTTGAATGGATGTGTATGTGCTGAAAAACGATAAGAATACTTCAACACAACCAAGAGGGGGGTGAATTGGTTGAACCTTGACCAATTAAAATTTTAAAATCAGAGTTACCACAAAATCTTTATCACTTTCAAAAATTATTTCAAACCAAGAATCAATATTCAATCAAATTTCTTTTACAAGAAGAATAGAAAATAGAGTATAATTTTCTGTGCAATGAAATTGATTCACAAACAAAGCAATTAAGAGATTAATAGATGAGAAGAAAGATTAGTCCAGATTTTTATACTGGTTCACCTCAAACCCTATGTGTAACACCCCAAAAATTTAGGGAATTACAGACAATTACTAAGAGTAAAATGCTAATGAAAGACAGTAGAAAAATTTAAGGCAAAATGACAAGAACGCCCCTGAACAAATTCAAAAATGACGGTTATGCCCCTAGGGTGAAAATGACAACTTTGCCCTGAACAATTCTAAAAAGGACCAACATATCCCTAGATATTTTGGTAAAGATATTTTAGGGATAAAAAACATAAATGCCCTCGAACAATTGGGATAATTACCATTACGTCCCGAGGGTGGTAAATTACCAAAATGGCCGTAGGCCAAAACTGACCAAGATGAACTTAGAAATTTATGGAAACATCAGTATTGGACAAAATACTGTTAGATAACAAAATATCAGCAAGATTGAGAGGAAAAAAACCCTAAAATAAAATTTCTACGAATTTTGAAAAGATAGGCTGAAAATAGCTTAATTTGGACTACTCCAGGTCTCAGAGAATTATAAAAAGAGTATGGATATAATCTAGGGAGTTTTCCCTTAATTATGGGAGGGATAATTCTCCTAAATAAATTAGTTTAGTAATTTTAATAATTAAAGGCGATATGGAGTAAT